>JAQFYC010000635.1:0-50814 GCA_034694165.1 Tomocerus mixtus
AAATTCATAAAACGACTAATTCCCTGAAAATACAAATTCGGTCAATCTGAAAGAGAGGCTGTTAAGTCTTTCAGTCGACAAGATCCACAGCCTGTGAAGTCCGCCAGGCGCTCATTCCATTGCATCGTAAATGCGTGCTAACTATATAATTATACCTACGACTGTAGTTAGTTTATACGAAGTTAAACTTTTGATTGTCTGCGAAAAGTGATACACTTACCTAATTAATTGTCTAGTTTTAGTGAGATTTAATAATTCATTACGATATTAAAAAGCTCAGTTTGCCTATATGTACACCGTAGCCCTAAACACAAAAGCAATTAACTAATGGTTAACTATTGTTTGACGTACTAAATGTAGTATTCGCACTTCGTAGTTGACCTGTTAATATTAATAGTGTTTCCATTAAATTCGTGAAAGTAGGTGTTTCGTATTCAGAGGTGCATAAACAGAATATTCCAACTTGAACAAAAATTGTCAATGTCATATGAATATTGATTGCTCTACATTCTTTTAATGGACGGCTGGCCTGGCCTACCTACATAATATAATACAAGTCCTTTGCAAAGTATAGTAAACAACCCATAAAAGTCGTAATTCATAATAGAAACCATCAGTGAAAGCGTCGGAAATAGGAAATTTAGTATACTTCTGTAGTAACAAGGAAGTATTAGTGCACGCTGCTCAAACATTTTAGGAAACTAGGCTAAACTAACTAGTGTAAGTTAATATGCCAAAATAGGCCATGGAGAAAAGTTAAATTTTAAGTGTTACTAGTATACGAACGATGGGCTTTCACATTTTCAATCAATTTCATAAAATATGCAGGTCGCAACGATTTTAGTGCGTATACAATATATTGCATTTATTGCTAGTACCAAGACAAGAAAAGACTTACTTCTGCCACCGGTCTACATTTAGGCAGGCTACGCAAAATATATTTGCATATATTGTATCACAGATTTGTAATAACAAGAACACGGGATACGAATACTAACGTATCTCGCAATGATCTCGCATAGATTAACAATAACAATTATTAAATGCCTTAGCCTTAGACAGTCATTTATTGTGGATACCACATCCTTTTATTTATTCCGAAAACATAGTAATTGTTTAAAATAGTAGATACATGTAAGCTTCATACTTACATAAACGTAAACTTAGGCCAATAAAAATGTGATTGAATATGGGTTCACAGACTAGATAAAGTTTCTTATCGGATTTGATTGACAATGAGATTACTAGTTCACGCAAACATGTGTAGTACAAAAATTACAAGACAGTTTCCTGTCTTTATAATACATCGGGTTGGAGTCGAAAGGGAATAGAAGAGCCGCGGAGATTACATTACTATTTCCAACTCTAAGTAAGTTTATTTTACAAGCTGTTTGCCATATTGCCATCACTTTGTGCGAGTGCTAATATCAACATAATATATTTATATCTGTCTATTAGTACCAGACACTATCTATCTATACTGCTGTGCATAGTATAGTGTGAATATGCCTTCAATAAATAGGTTAACCAGGGGATATACGGATATTATCTGTCGCGTGTCATGTACTAATACAATCTACACAGATCTATTTCTATGCAAATGTAACTTTATACTTTACATGCACCGAGATGAGTCTATAAAAACATTCACGAATATTTAGTGAAGCTATTAGAGACACGATCTCAGAATTTATTAAAATGATGCTATCCGCATCAGAAATACTGTTTTAATAGTATCAAGCATTTTGTAGTAAGGAAGTTTATATACAAAAATTAATTATCTCGAAGTTATAATGTATACAAGCACCTAAGCACAATTATATACTGTACATAGTACAGATAGTAGCATACTATTAGTTACTTTAAGGTACCTTTAAGGGGTTTATTAAGACTCTTAGTCCATTGAAACACCCGACAGTAGGATTTCCAACAATATTTTATCACTGAGGTGAAACTTTGCACAGAAGGTAGGCTAAAAATAGTTGATACTCTCAGAAGATGCTTGCATGCTGCAAAGTTGAGGAGAGATCGAGAGAAGGCAATACTTATATAATAAATATAGATAGAGAATATATTCAGGAAACAATGTTAAGAAAATAATAATTTGGACAGATTCACTCAAAGAGACACAGTCACAGATTTCAGGACTGTCTTTGTCTTTATATTTATTATCTACAGATACCTGCTCCTTTCTATATCTGTATGCATAAATGCATTCGTATCTAAAGTTTATATCTTCGTAAGCTATTTATATCTATAGACCTACGCATCTTATCATTACCAGTCCAATATTCATTAGTATAGGATATTCTTCATGTTTAGCCATTTTGTATTCCAAAAATAACTCTCTAATAACTGATCGATGAGAGTGCATGACTTTAGATTGTTTCGTGGCGTTCCGTCGGATTCAGAAGATAGGAAGAATAGTAACTAACGGTGAAAGGGAAGTCCTTGCAACTCTGTATGTAGTATGTAGGTACCTGTCCTACCTGTATGCGACAGTTGGCATTTAATTTTCTTTATTGGCTTTCCTAAGTTACTTGAACGGAAGCCTGTCACAAAGAGGAGAAAGGAGCTGCACAGGAAGGCAAAATCGAATTAAATTCTAGCTATTAAGTAGGAAAGAATATCTGTACTTACAATTGGCAGTAAGTAGTAGTACAAGACTATCTATTAGTAAACTCTGCTACTGTATTAGCACAGTATAAGTATATTTATGAGCTTAAATGAAATTGTTCCCGTCTAAATGAAAAATGCATTTACAATTACTATTATAATTGCAATTGCAACGATACGTTTTCCATAAAAAAGTTGTTGTTGCTCTTATAATAGTACCAATAAAAAGTAATTTTCGTTCTATCACGCATTTGTACCATATTTGGTTGACATTGACTTACGAAAGCATACATGATACTGGAAAAGGAAGAAAATCTAGAACTGGCAACCGCTTTCCATGCATATATCGTAGTCTGACTACGGCACATAGCTCCACTGACAATATCATGCCGCTAGATATTCACAAATATCATTTCATGCATTGTCTTCATATTGTCAATTTCCATGTCCCTAACTCTGTTTATCACTACCAAATTTCAACCGGAAATCGAAATAGCGACAGTGCTAGCAAATATACTCACAATTAGTCATAATTCTAAATGCCTATACTATATAAATATGGACAAGTAGGTAGATATTACTTTTACCATCTTCTACCATTTTTACAAGACATCAATTACTTTTGCCTAAATACCTACCTGCGACATAGGACTTACCTACCTACGGAATAGGTATAATTACGAATGAATGGAAATATTAACCGTAGGTTTATAGGAAACACCTGTGTAATAAGACTAGTAGAGACTACAGACAGACAATATTATAAATGAAATTCCTATAAGACTTCCGACTGGACTGGCTGTACATAGGTAATATATACTACATTTAAATACTGATAAGCTTTTTTTCCCTTTCAGCATATACCACCGCTGCACATTGTGGATTTGATCGACGACCTCAAGGATGGAACGAGACTTTTGGCATTACTGGAAGTTTTGTCTGGAGAAAAATTGGTACGTTTCTGCTTTGCTTGTTCTCCGTCAATTAAGTACACAAAATGATTAGCTACTGGTTAATAGCCTTACATTTGGTCTTACTTATGTTACTTCCAATTTCAATGGAGCATATAAAAGCTGCATACGCTTAGAAAGTCGAGGAAATACATACATACCTTTAGTACTACAACTTCGTACGGACGAAATAAGTCTGCTAATTTTATGTCCATTTTACCGTTTGCTATGCCATGCTCATGATACGCTAGTAGTTTCTTTCCAATAGCTTATTACGTATTCCATAGTTTCTAAAGCCAGATATAGAGATATTTAGCCGACGATATATAGCAAAAGTCTTTATCTAGTATAATATCTTTAGTTTTCGCTAGACAAGACAGAGACCATGTCGTATCGATACTTTGATTCTACTTACATTAGCAAGTCATGACTTGAGACTGAGACACGATTATTGCATTTAGTTCACGGCGTGTCATTGGCATGAAACCTTTAGCGTGCACGAGACTAGACATCCAAAATCCAGTTTACTAGTTTCCTAGTTTGCTAGTTACTTTTACTTAACTTACCTCAGCTAGGAACTACGAACAGAAGCAGAACTTTGTTATAATATTTGCTTACATGATGTCTTTCTTTTCTTTTCGGATGAATACAGCCTGTGGAAAAAGGAAGAAATCTTAGAAGACCTCACTTTCTCAGCAACTGCAATACTGCTCTCCAATTTCTGCAAAGCAAAAAGGTAAACCAATAACCAAACCAAACTCAACGTTACAATATTAGTAACAATTATGAAACCAACACATAATACATATAAGTACACAACTAGTGATTTTGCAATACATAATACAGAAATGCTAGCTCAAAAAAAATCTGTAAACTTATGTAAATAGAAATATTAAAAGGGAACTTACATACATAAAGAGAAGTACAGTAATCAAGCAACCATGAAATCTAGTTAGAGAATTAACAACCATGAAAATTAGCATGAACACACATTAGTTTAAGCGAATATACCCATCACACAATATATATCGTGCACAATAAGTCAAATATTTTCGAGTAAAGTGATCAAGTGGTAGTCGTAGTGTAGGGGTATGGTGCAGGAAAGAATCTCATGTATATAAAGTGATTGTGAAGGAAGATGAGACATGTCTATCATAATCATGTAATGCAAAATGAGTGTTTGCTCATTTTCTTACTGTGAAGGATATACCAATTATATGTGAAAGGTCAAATGCCATTCTAGTGGTGACTTGTACTTACTAACACTTCATTATCACACTATTTTCCAACAAAAAGACAACAGTGCAAGTTATTTAACTGCACATATAATACCATTTATAACATAAAACTATGTGTCAATGGGAGTGGAACCACTCTAACTTTACTTAATTATAATTAGCACGTCAAACGAAAGGTCAAAAGTTGACAAGACATCTATCCACGTAAAGCTAAAGGAAGGAAAACCTAAAATGAAATTCATGCTCTGCTGACTTTTGAATTGCAGATAAAATTAGTGAACATCAATGCATCCGATGTGGTTGATGGGCGACCTCCCGTTGTTCTTGGTTTGGTATGGACCATCATTCTGTACTTCCAAGTGAGTATTTGCCTAAGCCCAACCGTTATATCCATTAAAAAAAATTATATTCATCCAGCTTCATCTTCCAATACAAACAAAACTCTTAAATAAATATACTTATACTTATATACAAAAAAACTAATCATGGAAACTAACTTATTGCCTACGTTGTGTTGTTGTATTAATGCAAAGTGTGCTTGTGACAATCTACTAATGTGTAATCCCATCTGTTTTTCAAAGCTTCGTTGTAGGGATCCTAAAGTGGTACGTTATAACAACTGCTTGTCTTGTATCCATTACATTTATAACTATTAATTACTTTCACTTCACCTCCTCACTTCACCTTACCATTAAGCCCACATTAATTAAATTAACGCACTGTACTATACTATGCAATCTATTTAAATTTTCATATGCTAAGAAAGTAAAAGCTCATTTAGTAATTAATCAACCAAACTCATGCATTATAATCGCAATAGTTATAAGATATTTTCATGAAACTAATTGTGATATACCTATAAACATATAGTAGCTAACTAAATTCATTAGGCAATTACCATGTCCACAACTATTGCCTTATGCGACCAAGGATAAGTATATGGATGTTTGAACGAAAGTTCGGACACTTCCCATTAGTTACCCATGTAAAATATTTTTTGTCTTCATTTTGATAGTATTTGACATCACTGCAAGTCAATTTAGCAATATTTAACGAAAGAAAAACACATTCAACCTAATGTAATACATTGCAGGTTATTTGCTGTACAAGGTGTACATAAATTAAAGGATGATTATAAGAAACAATTAAAGAAATCAATATTTTCGCTAAATACGCATACGATTTCTAATTTATTGTACATTTACTCTTTCTGAACTGTATTGCTATGCGTAAAGAGCTAATTTGTTCCAACTCTAACTAAACGTTCCTATCTAACCCTTTATTTATTAACTGCAAATGTATAATATTTAATGCTTTAAGTTTAAATGAAAAATAAAACTACTGCTAAATATCTGCATAGTGCATAATGGGTAATGGAGATGCAAATAAGATTAACTGTGGTTGAAACGGCTTATAAACTAATCTTACATACATTATAGGTATAAATTCCTATAAGTACATAAATAAAGATGCAAATATCAAACATTCATCAATGCAGCACTGTGAATACACTAATTAGTCGAGTAAATAAATATTTGAGCCGAGGAGGAGTGTGCTAATTCCATGTAACTGAAATTATTATAGATTGAGGAAAACACAAAAGTTTTGGCTAGTCTTGGTTACCGATTTGGAGGAACACCAACAAATGTTGACGGGGCGGAGAGATCAGAGTCGGCTAGGTTAGGTGCAGAGTCTCCTGGAACGGTGACAAAACACGGCCGAGTGACACCCTCTGATAAGTGGAAACAAGGAGCTCGAAAAGCACTACTACAATGGGTTCAGGAACTTACTAGCAAGTATGTTATGTTATGTTATGTGCTTGTATATAAATATCGTCGCCTATAAAGCAAAAAAAGTCAACTTAACTTTTTCTAAGATGCAGAAAGGGCTATCTTCACTTTTTCTAAAATGCTGAAAAGGCTAACTTAACTTTTTCTAAGATGCATGAAAGGCTAATTAACTTTTTTTAACATGCAGTTAAGGCCAACTTAACTTTTCTGCACCTATAGAAAAAATTAAGTTGACTTTTTTGCTTCATAGACAACGATATACTTAAATACAGCTTTTACTATTTACTAGCGTATACCTACTATTAATATTACAATTGTGTTTCATTCATGGCAGCGACAGGCGACCTACTCATGTCAGCGTGTGTAAATTTATGTATTTACGATTTACACTTGTTTCCATTGTGACTTGTATCACTTTTCCCTTTCTCATGAATATTTCACAATGAATTGACTATGACATGTCACTTCTTTCGTTATCATGCAAGACAGATGGGTTTATTGCATTATAATTTTATTTCTTCATAAGAATAGTAAGAATAACTGAGTAATTCCCTGCGCAGGAAATTCGGACTGGAAGTAAACGATTTCGGAAGTAGCTGGAGAGACGGGAATGCCTTCCTGGCGATTATCAACAGCCTTCGACCTGGATTAGTCGATATCCCTAGTCTGAGGCAAGCCTCAAATAAGACGAGACTGGAAACTGCATTTAGGGTGGCGGAGCAAGATTTGGGAGTTGCGAGATTGTTGGACGCTGAAGACGTGGATGTTCCCAGACCTGACGAGAAATCAATCATGACTTATGTTGCACAATTTCTGCATAAATCCAACGAGCCTCGAGTTCAAGCGGATTCATTTAGTGCTATCCAAGGGATTTACGATGAGCTGTTGACATGGCTAATGCAGAAGACCCAGTATATGGAGCACATGAAACAGACAAACGCCCTATCAATGGAATACCGTGATTATGTAGCAGTTCAGCAAGAGATGAATCTTAAAGCCGAACCTTATCACCGTCTCAAGACACTAGTAGAGTCACACACCATGGTTGGAATCACAGATGAATCTTGGTCGCAACTGAACAGTTTGTGGAAAAAACTCGAGTCACAGGTTCTTGTTTTCATTATGTCATTCATATGTTTACACAGCCAAACCAGTGCTTATGCTTATTCTTGCTAAATAAAACAACTCATGTAGACCTCTGTAATCTATGTACTATGTACACCGATGCTTAGATATACTTTTTTTATTTTATGCAGACACAAATATAAAAACAAAAATAAACGTTACTTAATGGGTAAACATTGTGTCACTGTCATTTTGAAATGGGTGTGTAGCTCAAGGAATGGCAATGGAGGTTGGATGCCCGTCTTCCCGATCCCTTTGGTAGGATAGGACAATGGTTGGCCAAGGCAGAGCTCCTTCTTAGTACCGATGATATCCCTACTGTTATGGATGATGAAGCTGCCAGAATTCTCAATGCCAAAATAGAAGATCATAAAGTGAGTCATTAGGTGTTGTTAGCACTTCGTATGTCATGTCAAGAGATTAAAATGTTGCTTTAACCAGTTGTTTCGGCAATGAAGCTTTTTTCTATACTATAAGCGCTCACTTTGTTTTACTTTACATATCTTATCAACTTTTTATCAACATACTATTCCTAAATTCTACACAAGTTGTTAGTATTTGTATTTAAATGTAAGAATGATCTCATTGAACACTAAAAAACTACTTTTCAGGCATTCTTCGCCGAACTTCCAGAAATCCAATCAGCATTTACTACTGCACTCAATTCTCCTATTGTAAATGAGTTACCGTCCGACCAGATTCAGTCAATGGCAAATAGGATATCGTCAATCGGACCATTAGCAACCAAAAGAGCCGTCAAACTTAAATTTTTGGAACACAAGGTCCACATCTTAGCCTTATCAAGACTACTAATGCCACTTTATCATGAATATTTTTCAAATAATGATGATAATGAATGTTTTTTTCTTTACAGTGCTGCTTGGTGGCTTTTATAGTATTAGTAGAAAACAGACTGAAACAATGGACCGTCAAATACGGGAAGGAAGATCACGTTCAGAGCCTCTTAGATCAATACAATAACTTTGTTAATCGAAATAAAATTTTCCAAGAGTTTCAACGAGCTTATGTTGATATGCAACATGTAATAGATGAATACAAAAGGGAAGGAGGAATTGGTTAGTTATTAATTCTTAATACAATTTAAAGGAATCGATATCGATATCGATGTTTCTACAGTACAGCTGTAAATGAAAATGAAAATAAACCCTTCTTATTTACGTAATTTAGATTCAAGAGACGGCAGAATAGCAGATCACTTTCTCTGGGAAATTGGGGAACGGTGGAAAAGTGTTAGTATGGAATTACGTTGCGTCCAAAGTATGTTAGAGGAAGTAATCGCTTACTGGAGACGATACGATGCAGTTGCACCAGAATTAGAAAATTGGATTGATCGCTCTATACCTATGTTGCAGTTACCAGAAGAAGAACGCATGGAATATTTCCAGGTCAGTGCAGTTTTTTTCTTCAAAGAGAAACTTCTTAGAACTTAGAACAACAGAAAGTGTGCCACTATCTCCTATATCACTTAAATTAAGTTAAGATACAAATATATAGTTTGTATAATACATAGATAACACTGTATTATAGATGAGATAGCATGATGAGATGTGATGTGAATGTGAGCTATCTTTAAGTTGGCACATATCCCATCCCCAGTCATTGAACATTGAAACTAATCCATCAATCTACTCTTTATTGTATAGGATGTAAGCGTGTGGTATGAAAAGTATCAACTTCTTAGTGATACTGTCAGCTTTTTGGTTGCCACCTGCGATGCTCCGGTTATCAATGATCTGAAAGACGATTACAGTCGAATATCAAACAAATGGGAAGGCCTTTTCCGACATGTAAAGCAGTATCAACATGCCGGCCAGATGTTGAGAATGAGGAAAGACTTCTTGCAAACATTATCAGGATTGCAAAAATGGTTGAGAAATGCGGAAGAGCTATTAGCATCTCCTCAGCCTGTTAATGTGGAATCCGCGAGAGTTTACAATAAGCAATTACAGTCAATTATGCTTGAAATTGATGAAATGGATGAACAGTGGAGACTTATTAGCAAGAAGTTCCAGTCGTTGCTACCCGAACTAGCTGGGGATGAAGTGGAACGCTTAATGAAGACAATTAAAAAAGAAAAAGGTAAATAAAATCTCAATTTAACTAGTTTTCCATGAACATAATGTTGTAACGCAACATGACCTATTTAATTCGTTTGATTGCTAACAGAAAGCCTTGTTCGTGTACGTGCACAATTACCTCAGCGTCAAAGTCATGTTCATCAGTTGCTAACACAGCAAGAATCTTTAGAAGCTGGACAACGGGAAATCCTGGAGTGGCTCAATAGTGCAGAGGCAATGATGAACAATTATTCCCTGCAAGGTGGTGCCCTTGCCTCACAACAACTATTGGACAAACACAGAGTACGGTTTTAACATGAGAGATCAAATATATAAGAAGTCTCATTATGTATTCTATGATAACGATTTACATTTTTCTCTTGTAGCACTTTTTTGCAAAAACACTGTATTACAAAACGATGTTGGATAGCAAAAACAAACTTGTTGGCAGTATTGTGAAAGCAGCAGCGCCAAAAGAAAGGCCCCAAGTGGATGGAATAGTTCAGACAATGAATCAATTAAATGACCACTTTAAAAGAGTTGAAGGCAATGCAGCATTATGGGAACAGGTAAAATCAATTTGAAAACAAAACCTTTTCATGCTTTGCAGATTTTGCAAAATAAATACGAAGGAACGATGTTAATTTCTGTCTACTTTTTCAGAAATTACATGAATGCATCCGTTGTTGGAGAAATTTTGATGAAAATAAGCAAACAGTAACGGATTGGATGAACACGGCAGAAAAACTACTTCAAGAACGAAACTTAGAATCTAAGCAAACTGTAGAAGCACATAAGGTATAGAAACTATTTCGATTTCTCATTTGGGTCGTAATTAAATTCATCATTGAATCATAAATAATTATTCTTACGTTACATACATGGACTATTGGAATTTATTTCTTTGCAGAATTATTTTGAGAAAATCAACGACCGACCACTACGAGAAATGGTACAAGCTAGTCATGATCTTCAGCATTGTGTGTCCGCTGAAGAATATGAGTCTATTAACAAAACTGTGGAGCAACTTCAATCGAAATGGAATGTAAGTTGACATAAGGGACGATATTTACATGAATTCACGTGAAACAATATGCAAATGATTTATTTTGATGATTTTCGGTACAGAAAATTATGTCAGTAGCGCCAATACACTTAACGAAATTAGAATTCCGTCTAGAGGAAGAAGCTTTAGCGACACTACTTAAGGAAATGGACAGAGAGATTAACAATGAGCACCAGTTATTAAATAAGCAACAAGATCCTCAAACCGTACTTGCAAGACACATGGTAAATGCATATTCCCAATATCCCAATTACTATTTCCATGTAGTTACCGAAAAAACTTGTATCTAATAGTGAGCTAAAAATTCATGAAATAATTTTCCAATAGGAATTCTTCACACGAGGAAACGTTCCAGCCGAAGCAATGCGGTGTCTTGAGAAATTAACCCAAACGGGAAATCGATTTACCACACAGCACCCAGAAGATAAGGCTTTAGCAGAACAATTAGAACAGGCCAAAGCAGCTTACACTACAATTAACGAACGTGTCAAAGACCTCCATTCGCTCTTGGAAGAAATACCTGAGCAATGGAACGTTTATAGAGCCAAGTAAGCTAAAAAACTTCTTTCATTACTTAAGTTTTGCATATACATATATACATACTGTATAGCGTCGGTAAACAGTAACCTAATTGCTCTTCTACTTTCTATATAGATATTCGGAAGTAGTTCAGTGGATGAACAGCGTTGACGCTTCACTTCAAAACATTATGGTAGAAGTCAACGATTTAGAGCACTTCGAGGCGGAGAAGGCCAAATTCTTGGTGAGCTTTATGATTTATGTAAATTCTCACCATAATGCACAACGCTGTAGATATTTATATTAACATTTCCCATACGTGCAAGTAATACTAATATCCAAAGGCAAGATTCATAGTTTAGAATAATTTTTACCCACGCAGCTGGTAAATTTGAGGGTATGTATTCAGTTTAACTGAAAAATTGCAACTAATTTCTCTGTAGATGTAGTTTGCTAAACATATAATAGTACAATTTGGGATTTCTAGACTTCAAATTAATTTCCATTACTTTCTAAATTTTCTCCAGTGAAAGTACATATTATGAGATAAAATTATGAGCTGGTTAAATGATTTTTCAGGGAATATGCCGAGAAGTGGATAGAAGGCGAGAGGATATGAAACAACTTGTTCAACTTCTTGATTCATTAGTTTCTCGGAGAGCGGACGAAGAAGCTCTTCGAGAGCAAGATCTTCTGGAACAATTAATAACTCGATACAAAAACCTTGTGCCAACAATTGAGATTACAATGATTAAAACTGAAACTCACTCAAGATGCTACACTTACAGAGAGGAAACACAAAAGGTAATAAATGCGAATTTTGGAATAATATTTTCCATTACATGGATAAATAATTTACCAATTATTTGCTCTGATAGGTCTGCCAAGCTCTGGCTAGAGTAGATGACCTGTCGACAAAGGAAGTGTACCCAGACAGCTTAGAAGATGTAGAGAAAATGATTCTACAGCATCAGCTAGTTATTAAACAATTAGAAGGCCAACGCGCCACCATTGTTAGCCTACTGCAACGAGGCAAAGACTTACAAAAGGATCCTAACGCACCTCCATTTGTTCAAGAGCAAGTTCAAGAACTGGAAACAGCTTGGAACGATACATATGGGCATGCAAATGATAAACTAAAGCAACTTAAAGGCACTCAGAAGATTTGGGTGGAATATCGCAGTCAACGAGATGACATTATGCACTTATTAGAGCAAGCGGAAGATGAACTCAAGAAAATTGCTCCAAGACACGATCCAAAACAGGTGGCAGCGGATCTGAGAGCTAAACAAGATATGAGTGTAGCTCTTAGAGAAGCCACTGAAGACATGTTGAAGAGACTTCGAGATTTGTGCCAAAGTTTAGGGGATGTCTCAGGCCCGGATAAGAAATCCGTTTTGGAAAGAGAAGTAGGAGAAATCGAACAAAGAATGAGGTCCATGCTAGATCTGTTGGAAAATAAAATCCAACATTTAGGAAAACACAATGAGAAATGGAATTCTCTTTCTGAAAAAATCGATGACATGAAAAATTGGATGAAGGGTGCTCAGAAAATGTTGCAGCAAATCCTAACAATGGAAATGTCTCCCGAAGAAAGACTTAGAAAAACTAAAGAATTACAGAAACAAATAGCTGACAGGATGAAAATGCTCGAATTGCTGGAAAAGGAAGCGCAAGACCTACTTAGCGATTCGGAAGATACTGGTGAAGAGGTCAAAGATATAACTTATCAAGTTGGTTCTCTCAAAGAAGAACTTGTCAACTTACACGAATCGGTGGCTGTTCAAAGCGTCCAAAGCGCACAGGTATTTTCATTTCTGTATTTACTTTGCCTCGAAATATTATTATGATAATGGAGATTAATATCCTTGGGTTATCCAACAGGCTATGCAAGCTTATACGGAATGCAAAGCTGGATTGGAGGAAGTGCAGCCTTGGCTCGAGCAAGCGGAAGTCAAAATTGCAGTTGGATATAACCGTCCCGGTTCTATACAAGAGGCTGAACTTACTGCCCAACAAATTAATGAATTTGTTGTCGAGTGTCAGTCCCAACAAGCAGTTTTAACCGAAGCTGCTAATCGCAGTTCAAAGATAGGGAAAATGACTTCCGCTCAAGATGAATTAGATGCCACCAAAACTAGATGGGCTGGAATTAGTGTAAGTCTCCTTTTAAACATTAACTCGTTACTAATCATCCACAGAATATATTTATTTTCATAATTTCTATTTTAGAACACCGTTACTCAATGGAAGGACAAAATGGAAAACCTTATCGTTAACTGGAAAAAGTACGAAGGTACATACAAGAACTTTGATGACTGGCTTACTGCTACCGAAAAGGTTGTTCATGAACCAGTGGACAGGATGACGTTAAGTGCAGCACAACTTGATTCTACTTTAAGTCAATTAAAGGTACTTACACAATACAGATAATTAATTACATTTCTAAATTATTTATACATGAAAATACTATTTCGGATTTTACAATGAAATATGTATTAACTTTCCAGGATGTGAACAAGGAAGTTTCAGAGCACCAATCAAAACTAATTTCCCTCACACAAGAATGTGACAGCGTTGTTCATCAAGTTTCCCCAGAAGGTGCTAATATTCTCAATGCAAATCTCAGCAGCCTGAAAAGTCGATTAAGCTCATTGGCCAACGAGGTTCGAGGAAAAATGAACTATTTATCGGATGCTATAATAGCCAGGTAATTTCATGGACAGTTTTTCTAAATACATTTATGAATTGAATAGGTATTAGTTTTTGTAGCAATTTAACTAATATTTTTACTTAATTTAGACAAGAACTCGATTCGAAGGTGTCTGACTTCAGTCGCTGGCTGGAAGAATTTCATGGAAATAATATTCCAGATGATGTGTACATTGATAAATTGGAGTCTACGCTTCAGCAGATACATTCTCTGATAAATGAGCATTCAGACAGACATCCACAGTTCACTGAAATCTATGAAGAAGTTCAAAGTTTAAGCAAAGCCAGCACTTCGTCGAAAAAGGAACCTCCTCCATTAGCTGTCCAATATGCAACAGTTTCAGACAAGTATCAGGTAATATATGTTGGCATGAATAATATAGAGCAATTAATATTGTCATTTATTTACTAAATTATGATTCGTAGTACATACGTGCACTAATTATTACTTTCTATTTTTGCAATAAGGAACTGGAAAGAAATCTGAAAACGAAAAAAGCTGCGCTTAGCGATTGGGTACAATTTAATAATTGGGCATCTGATTCTAAAGATTCCGTTTCCCACATTGACAAGCAATTAAATGCTCCTGGGATCAAGAAAAATCAAATTCATGAACTGGAACAAAGTGTAGACACTTTGCTGGAGAAATGTGACGAATGGCTACCAAAAGCCAAATTGCTTGACGCGACCAGTGCCAAATGTAATTTATTCATTAAAGATCGCGTTAAGAATAGTGCTACTACAGCAGAAGCCCTTGTATTAAATATTAAGGACCGTCTCCATCGATTGCAAAAGTCCTCCAGTAGTCTACTAGAAGAAACTGAGAAAATTGGATCTCAATATGAGAAACTACAAGTACTGCAAACAGACTTATCCAAATATCTTCTTCAAGCTGAGCAGAATGCTTTTAGTATTAAGCCCGAGAGCAACACACTTCCTGCTGTTGAAAAGATGAGGGAAACGCTGCAGGGATATATCGAAGATCACGCCAAACGAGAAGGAATGAAAGCAAATGTACACAAACTAGGATCCGAATTAATGAAAGCTGATCCAAACAATGTAGGCACCATGCAAGGGACAATACAGACTCTGTACAGTAATTGGGACAAAGTGCAAACCTTGCTTAATGAAATGTGGGCTAATTACACAGATATTATTGATCTTTGGAAGAGATACACAGATAGTAAGGGTCAAGTTGAATCCATGCTTAAGGACGCCGAAGAGCACTCCCTTTCTGCACTTAAAGGTGTGCCAAATGACTCCACCACCGCCGCTGCACTTTTGGATCATTTGAAAAAATGTAGTGATATTTTAAGCAAAAAGAAAAATCTATTAGATTCCAGTGCTTCCTTGAATCAGCAGTTGTGTTCTCTACTGGAAGCAGTGCCAAATTTTGATACTACAGATGTTTCAGGAGAAATGGCAGCCCTCAGGAAAAAGTATGATGGTTTAGCTGCTAAAATTAGTGAGCATATACCAAAACTGGAAACCCAGTTGGTACTTTGGAAAACTGTTGAGTCTACTAAGGACGAGGTCATGAAATGGCTCAGTGACACTTACGAAGGTCTGGATGATGCCCAAAACAATTTGGCTAACAATGACCTCGTCCGAAGCAAGTTAGGCCAATATAAAGACGAATTAGGTGACAAGTACAACACTAAAATGAGCATACAGACAAAGGCTAACCAATTACGAAAAATGAATCCTGGAGCAGATATTCCTAATCTTGCATCCATGGTCGAATTAATCGAAGAGGGATTCACCCAAGTAGATATTTTGTCCAAAGAACTGGAAAAATCCCTTGGATCCTTCGAGGACAAAGAACACAGTATAAAATCTGCAGTGAAATCAAATTCAGATAAAGTGGTAATTGTCAAAGAAAACATTTCTAAATGCGAAGATCGTAGTGGAACTTCAAGCGACATTTTGAAGAGACTCCAGACTTTAAAAGAAGCAAAGACAGATTGTGAGGATGTGAAACCGCAAATTCAGAACATCAATGAAAAAATTTCAACTCTGAAAGGAGAGTACCCTGCATGGAATGATGGTATTGCTAGCAATGACGTAAGGACGCTGGAGAAGCGGCTGAGCATCTGCCAAAAGCAAATAGGGACGGTTAACGCAGCCCTTGTTTCTGTTCTGGAAAAGCAGTTCCAGGACAAATTCCACACTCTTAATCGTCTTATAGGCACATTAATAGAGAAAATTAATTGGTGCGACCCAAAAACAATAAGCGACAATTACAGTTTGGAATCTAAGATTTCAGCTCTAAACGAAGTCGGAGAAGGTATTAAGGAATGCAGGGAAAAATTGCCTGCTGTACAAGATTCTCTCAAAGTTCTACAAGAAATAGAAAATTACCCCAAAATTGACGACAACATGAGTGAATTTTCAAAGTTAATTAACGACCTGAAGTTCATTGAAACAAATCATGCAGCTATTAAAATGCAGGTTGATGAATTCTCTACCATTTGGAAAGCATTTGAAGTCTCAAGCGAAGAGATCAACAATTGGCTCAAGGAAACCGAAGCCAAGGTGAGAAATGAGTCGATAAATCAAATTCATTTGCCCCAATTGGAGGACAAAACCAAAGAAACAGAAGCTTTCCACAAAGAGGTGCAAGGTCAAGAAAAGAAGTTAAAGGAGCTAACTGCTGCTAGCGATAGAATCATGCAATTAGCTCCCGAATCTCGTACAGGACAACTCACATCTCATCTGAACAACCGTCTTCAGGCCGTAGCCAAGTTTACTTCATCTCTTAAAGATAGATTAGGGGAATTGGGTGTTAACAAAAAGGAATACGATGCAGCCCTTAAAAGTGCTACTGCTTGGATAGATACATCTTCCGCTGAGCTTAAGGGCTTGGAAACATCTTTAAGTCAAGGTGCTAAGTCAGCTTTAAGTTATCAATCAAAAATAAATAATTTGAGAGAACTCCTGGAGTCAAAAGAGGGACACGAGTTGCTTAACAAAGCTGTGGAAAGTGGAGAAACCATTATTCCTGGAGTAACTGCGGAAAGTAAAGATACTGTGAGAAAGGACTTAAGGGATTTAAGAGGCAGGTGGGAACTCTATCTGGATCAAGGAAACGCATTAAACAAACGTTTGGAAGCCCTTCAGTTACAATGGTCTTCCTTCGACGATTCTCAAGCTCAAGTGCAACAATGGTTCCAAGAAGCCAAAAGGAAAGCAGAGTGCTTAAATGACTTGCAATCCACGTTGCCTGAAAAGAAAGCAACGCTACAGAATAGACGGACGCTCCAGCAGGATATTTCCTCACACTCCAATATCATCGGAGGACTGAAGGATAAAATTAAGGACTTTGCTGACGAAGACGCTACAAAAACTTTGGAGACCTTTGCCAAAGAATACGATGTTCTGAAAAGAAATGTGCAAGACGCAATTTCTAAATCGGAAACCTATGTTTCTAGTCATGAAAAATATAACAACTTGTTTGAGAATTTCCAAGACTGGCTCGCTAGGCTTGATGGGGAATTGCAGCTGATAGCAGAAGAACCTGTCAGCGAAAAAAGTGCTGCAGAAAACCGTCTCCAGGCAGTAAATGATTTACTGGGACACAAAAATGATGGAGACTCCCGTTTAGAGCAGTGTGAAGAAAATTTAAACAATGTTATTACCGAAACTCACAAGGATGGCCATCCAGCATTAAAAACTGATTTTGACAAAATTTCAAAATTGTGGAAGGCTTACCTGACCTCTTGCAGCACAACCCAAGAAAACCTACAGAAAGTCTTTGGCCAAATATCTCACTTTAACCAACAACTGGATGATATTTCAAAGTGGTTGAAGCAGAAGGAATACCAGGTCAAAGACCATTCATTCAAAAATACAGTGGACGCAAAAGCAGCACATTTGCAGAAACTCCAGGAGTTAGAGACGGAGATCCGTGCCAAAGAAAGTGATATTGCTAAGATAACTGCAGATGCCAAGAGTATCGATGGAGATGTTGACGTGCAAGCTAGAGTTGCTCAAATTTGTTCCCGTTATCAAGGCCTACTTCCTCCTCTTAAAGATTTACTGAGTAAATACGGCAGTTATGTTAATGACCATCAAACATTTAACACGAAACATGCTGAATTTTTGAAGTGGATTGACAAAATCAAAAAAGGAAGCAAAGATTTAAGTGAAATAGTTGGAGATGTACCTGTTTTACAAGAGAGGAGAGCTAAACTGTCTGCTCTGATGGACAATCGACTAAAGAAAACTTCCGAGATGGAAAGTTTGGTCGAATCTGGAGAGTATTTGTATTCACATACCTCGCCTGACGGCCGAGAAATCATAAGGCAACAAATAAGAACAGTTCGGGATGGTTGGGACACCCTAGGTGAGCAACTGCAATCTACCTGGCAGCGATTGGATGCCTGCTTGTCACAATTTGCCGATTTCACCAATTCTCAAGAAGAACTTACAAAATGGCTGAGAGGAATCGAACAATCGATGCAAGTACATACGCAGCTCAAAGCCTCTCTTCAAGAAAAGAAAGCTCAACTCCAGAATCACAAGATTGTGAATCAAGAAATTACTTCTCATCAAATTCTAGTTGAAGCTGTGTGCGACAAAGCTCAACAGCTCGTTGATCTGACACAAGATGGGTCCCTTCAGACCTATATCACCTCCATCAAACTGCTTTTCCAAAGCATCAAGGAGAAATCTAAAGATTTACTTCAAAAATTAGAAGCTTGCGTCCTAGATCATGGAAAACTGAATGAAGTTCTCAAGGAATACAATGAATGGCTAACTCAGCAGAAGCAGCGCTTAGTTTCCTTCCAAGATGTGACGGGAGAGAAAACAGAAATTGTTAAGCGGATAGAGGAAGTTAAGCATTTGAAAAAGGATATCGACAAAGGGCAGGCACTTCTGAATAAATTGAACACTGTCTCGGAAAATGTTATTATCAATACATCGGATACAGGTGTTCAAACAATTGAGAGTGAGATTGCTGCTGCTAAAGATGGATACAAAACCCATGTTAGTCAAATTGACACAATTACCGACAAGCTCAATAATGTTCTTAAGAATTGGCAAGACTTTGAAGCGGGATTGCAAAGCAATACGCAATGGTTCAGACAACAGGAAGCTGTTTTCCGGGCCCAGGTAACGCAAGCCACTCTGGGCGAAAAGGAGGATACCTTGAAGAACTTCGTGGCCCAAAGAAAGGCCGTTACAGAATATGAGAAACAAATAACCGCTTTCTTGGACCAATCCCACGTTTTACTGAATGCAAGCAATGCTGATCGCATTAAACCACTCATAATGCAAATAAGCAATAGATACCAGCTACTCCATGTACTTAGCAAGGAGGTTGTCAACCGCTGGCAAGGACTTGTGGACGACCATCGTTGCTACGAAGATAAATTCATCGAAACATCCACATCCCTAGACAACTTTGAAACAAGTTTCAAAGCTTTAGAAGCAGAATCAAGTTTAGATTCCAGAAACCAGAAACTTCCTGCTCTTGCTTCAGAAAAGGAACAAATTCTTCACAAAATTAACACTCTTATGCCTTTAGCAGAAAAACTCTACCCTGATACAGCTGCAAATGGACGAGAGAAAATAAGACAAGACCTGCGATCTCTAAGAGAACGATTTGACAAAATTGATACAGATATAACTGAACTACAGAAGAAACAAATGAACGAATCTCAACAATGGTCTAGCTATCAAGATAATCTCCAGCAAACATTAGCTTGGCTAGCTGCAATGGAGAAAGCTGCCAGTGGGGAACAACCTAATTGGCTATCTATTCCAGATAGTAGGTCAAAACTTCTAAAATTGAAAGCTACATTACAAGATGCTATTTCCCATAAGCGAATTGTCGAAGGTGTCGTTGAAAAGGCCCAAGGACTAATTAAGAGAAATCAGGGATCGGATTCAAACGAAATTAAGGCAACCGTGGACGATATCAGTACCAGGTACGAAGCTCTGCTGAATAATATGCTCGTGTCCATCACAAATATGGAAGAAAATATCGATGCTATGCAACAATGGCACGATTTGCAGAAGAAACAACAAGATTGGCAGAAAAATATGTGGGAACAGCTCAATTTGTGTACTGGTAAGTCAATAATGTTTGGGTGTTCTATAATTTTGAGGTAGAATGCAGTTTATATAAGTACATGTTTTAATTACGTAGATTACAGTGGTGGAAAACCTGCTCTGCAAAGTAGGCTGACAAGAGTTGAAGAATTACAAGGGTCTCTTGGAGAAGGAAAATCAATGCTCGACTCCTTGAGTGCTCTGCTTTCCAGAATCATGGAAACGCTTCCACCAAGAGCTAAGGAATCCTTAGAAAGGGATGCTACAAACTTAAAGTAAGCTATTTCATACGTCACGTCAGCAATTATTATTAAGTATTTAAAATCTGAACTTAATTAAATTTTTATGTGCCTTCAGATTCGATTTTGAGAAACTTCAAGGGGGACTCGAAGAAGTGCGCCATTCTTTGCAAGACCGACTGAAACAGTGGTCAGAATATGAAGATGGCTTTGAAAGATTACTTTCATGGCTCAGTGACTCCGAAGGTACGCTGAAGGCATACGGTCCTTGCAACACACTTGAAGAAAAGGAAGAACAGCTTGATAAGTATCAGGTTAGAAATGTGCTAATAATGTCATCGCATAATTTAATTTTCAGTTGCTGGTGAAAATAAAAGATATTTAATGTTAATCATATGGATTTTCTGAAATAACTGCGTAAAAGGGTTGACACTAGGTACCAGTATCAGATGAAATTCGCATACAATTGTTGTGCTGGTTTCAAAACTAATGATTTTAAAGAAATAGGGCGCTATGTTTGAGCTTAATTAAGGGTGACTTGTAGCGTTGATATATATTTAGAAAACATAATGAACTAAAATTAAGGGCAATTTTAATTTTCTCCGAATTTTAAACGGAAGCTTACTAGTTGAGTTGGAATTTCGTTGTACTGATTTTATTTACGGCATTAAAACTCAAGGAATGACATGCTTCTTTTATTATTTATGTATGTATTATAGCTTTAAATCTTTCTGCAATTTACAGCAGCGCAATTCTGCGGACACTGATTCGAACTGAATTTTTACATGAAAAAATAAAAACACGGACTTTGAAGAGCACTTCAAATATTTTTACACGGTATACATTTTTGTCAAGCCGGTAGTGTAGCGAAAACTGGGAAGTAGACCTCCGTACATTGTAATGTAATTGTAGTTTATTTTTGTAAAACATTAGACTCAAATTCAACTATTCAACCCTTCGCTCGCGATTGTATTTTGATTTTGATAAACAACTAAATAATACAATGCGAAAATCTTAAGATTAGACAATACGAGAACCAATTCTTAAGCTTTCTCTATGCACAATATTTGTGGCACAATTTATAAATTTTGCAGATACATATAGGTATGGTGAAAGCAGGAGAAAGTTTATGTATTTCTTTTCGTATATCTAGTATTAACATTTTCGAACTGTATATGAACGTAAAAATTGCACTATGCAGTATGTAGAGAAGTATTTTGTATTTAACGGTATATAGGCACCGTAACTTCGCGTTGATTTGTAGAAATAATGCTTATTTAAGTACATTTTCAATTCCTACGTTTTTGCTCCTTTTTGAACAGGATTTTTCAAAGATAGTAGATTCGAGAAGTAGAGTCGTCCAGGATTTTGTCTACCTTGCTGACAACGTACAGCAAGTAAGGCTTCAGTACTGACCCCCATAATACCATAATAAGCAAACCAAACAACCTTAACTTTTTATTGTAGCTTTATAGCTTTGTTTGCTTGTCCTATCGTTTGATGTTTGTTTACAATTTCGCTTTCTGTTTGTGGAGAAAGTCAGAAATAAATTGCACTGGTTTAGGTATACCTATACTAATTGCCTTTTAGTGCATGATTTCAAAATTGTTGTCCCTCTAAGGTTTGTCTATAGAAGCTTCAGCTGGAATATAATGTTTAACTAGTATAACCTTAACGGAAAGGAGCGAAAATAACATTTTTGCCCAATTATGTTTTTGTGTCGTGACTTGATTACCTTATGAACAACCTGTTTACCTCCGTTACCCATGTGTCCAATAAGCTATATACTTAGTAGATGTTAGTCTAATCAAAATAGTAATTGTTATACTACCATGCGAATAATGTACCTTGTGTCTAAAATTCTCTGACTGTTGTAATTTAACTCAGTCTGCTGATATCCAAAAATTGTATGATGGTACTTAAGTAACCTATCTAAACCTATTCAACTTTATTCATCTATTTGTACCTGCTGTGTACTATGTACCTTTTAGTCTACGGTGTGCTAATCCAATTTATAACCATGTGCATTTAACATTAAATTACATAACTTTCTCTTTTCATATATAAATACCAAATGCAACTTTCTCCCTTTACTCGATTTATTCGTCTGGGGAGCGCGAGCGGTGAAACCGCAATTTATGAGTACACACATGTAATTGGACTAACGCACTGTAGATACCTATACTGTTCGTAGTTTTGCATTGTGTAAAGTGTAAAGTATTTTTACTGTTATCCGTATGTATTGTATTTTCTCTATGTGTACCTATTCTGTGTAAAAGAACTCTCTAAAGAACTTAAGCTTTGTTTAACTATTTCATATACCCATCCATTTAATTTTACTTAACTATTGTCTAATTGAATTTTAATGGTTATCCAGAATTTACTAAGAAACCTTAAGGAAAATGAAGCAGAATTTGATAAAATTGGAAACGAAAATTCAGATTTAGTGCAATCCACTGGCGAGGCACGTATTGCAACTAATGTGCAACAAATCACATCCCGGTTCCAGTCTGTTCAAATGACTGCTAAGGTATTCTTTACATTTAAAAAGATTTTTTCTAATTCGTTTGAATGAAATGAGGTTTACTTATTGAAATGAGTATTCTTCTTAGGAAATTCTGAAAAAATGCGAACAAGCCGTCGCAGATCACAGATCACATAGAGATAAACACAACAAATTCTTAGAGTGGCTGAAAGAAACTCAAGACAAAGCTGACGGTTGCAAAGAAGTCACAGGACCAAGGCCTGAATTGGAAAACAAATTAAGTACAATCAGAGAGCTCATAGCTGAAAGGCCCACGTCCGTGGCTCTGCTCAATACTGTTATTGAATCCGGAGAGAAAATATATCCCTCGACGGGCCCTGAAGGGAGAGATGCCATTCGCTTACAATTAGAAGAACTGCAATCAGCATTCGATGCATTTTATGATGGACTTTCGTGTACAGAACGGGAAATGCAAACAAAAATGTCCCGCTGGTCAGGATTCGAAGAGAGCAAAGATAAACTTAAATCGTGGCTGAAGGAAATGGAAAGCGGCCTTCCGAAAGAATTGGAACTCAAAGCAACTCTGGACGAAAAGCGAGCTCAGTTGCAAAACTACCGAACTATTTTGCATGATATACTATCTCATCAACAAGATGTAATTGAACTAAAGGACAAAGCAGCTCATTTGCCCGAAGGCTCAGAAAATGCTGTCAAGTTGGCCGAGTCCTTAACTGAGAAGCACGAAGAAGTTTTGAAAAAAGCTCAGAACTATGTCGAGCAGTACGAAGGTATCGTATGTAACCATCAACAGTATATGCAAGCCGTACAGGATACTCTCGAATGGAATGACGCCACCCATAATACAGTCAATATGTGGAGTGATGAAAATCAAGACAGAATTAATCTGCATGCAAATCTTGAGCGATTAAAGGTAAACAATTTTATGATTGACATGCTTTTCACAAAATAAAGCTGATATGAATAAATATGGTTCATTACGACTTCAAAGTGAAAGCGAGTGAAAGTTGCTTTAATATATATTCTTGCGTAAAATATTTCTTAGACTATTTCTAATAACTTTTCCAGAATCTCCAATTGAGCTTACCAGAAGAAGCCTACAGGGCTGAGGAAATCCGTAGCCTGGGAGAGAAAGTATTACCTGGTACAATTGAAGATGGGCAAGAGAACATTCGGTCTCAAATTGATTCCTCTCAGCAAGAATGGGAAGCATTACTGTCCGCAATTAGGTAATAAATACCTACTATTTTCTTTGGTGACCAACCTAACTATTATTAGACGAAGAACCGACAAGTCTCAGTGTATTTGAAATGTGTATCAATTATCAATATTATGTAGATCAAGCATTGAGTCTTTGCAACTGAAACTAAGTCTCTGGCACGAATTTGAAGCTGAAAAGGACAAATGTATGGAATGGCTCAAAGAGGCAGACGCCAAGCTACATGCTGTTGACTTAAAACCATCGTTGTCCACCAAAGTTGACCAACTGAATATTCTCAAAGTAATTGCGATTTGTTAAAAATAGTACCATAATTATTTTGATATTGGGTATAATGTATAGTATGGGTATAAATAAATAAAACGCTTAAATAATGTTCTTAGACTTTGCAAGGAGAAGTCCGAGCAAGAGAGCTGGAAGTGGATTCCATTTCTGAAAAAGCACTGAATATACAAAGACAAGCTTTGACATCGAAAAGTTCGGCAGCTTCAGCGTCAGAATTAACATACAAGTATCAACAAGTTTCTCACAAAGTGAAAGTAAGTGCATCCACAGATAAATTAATGCAGCCACTAAACTGATTGATTCTAATACTAATTATTCCACATTTTTTCTTGCAGGACTTGACTACCAAGTGGCAAACGTATGTCTCTTCCCACCAAGATTTCAACTCTCAATTGGATGAATGCTCCCGTTGGTTGAAGGATATTAAGGACAAGTTATCCTATTGTTCCGATTTAAGCGCTTCGTCGCAGAAAGACTTGGAAGGAAAACTGGGCACTGTTCATGTAAGTACCATTAAGGTCCCACAGGTTCATTATACTTTTCCCAGAATGAAGTTGGTTGTAAGGAAAAACAAGTAAACGTGTATGCCGACCTATTGGAAATTTAATTGTTTGTCATTTAAATTGTAGGATCTTCTCTTGTACAAAGACGAAGGTTACGGCAAAGTTCAAAGTGTAGTAGAAATGGCACAATCTGTCCTGGCCAACACAGCTCCTGCAGGACATCAGACGATAAACGAAGCACTCAAAAAGTTGCAAGAGGATTGGAGCAGTTTAGCTGCTAAAATGATTGACACAAAGAATCAATTGGATGAAAGTATTCACCGGTGGGCTGGATTCTTAGAACAAATTCATCAGCTAAACAAAACTGTTGAGTATTTGGAATCCGTATTAAAAGATGTGATTCCTTTCCAAACTACAATGCAAGAAAAGCGATCTCAACTGGAAACAATAAGGGTAAGTAACGATTTCTGCTCTTTAGGTATCTCATTGCTGCCTATCTATAAATATTAAGCCGTATAGTTAATGTAGGCTAGACTGGTTGGATAAGAATAATGAAAAATACTACTACTAACACAGATAATGTTAATTTTTGTATTCAGAGTTTGGAAGAAAAACTCATTTGTGAAAAACTGGAAGTTGACAGTCTGAAAAACAAAGCCTCTGAAATGGTCGCCAGTGGCCAGCAAAGTCAAGCGGCTGCTCAAGCTCAAGAAATCCTGAAAAAGTTTGATTCACTCTCAGTCACCATAAGAAAATTGCGTGATGAGCGTGAAGAGCAATACAAATATCACAAATCTTATAAAGAATCGCATGACGAACTCATGGGATGGCTTAACAGAGCTCGGGAAAAGATTCCATCTCTAAAGCAAAGGTCCCTTGGCGATAGACTTTTTGACATAGAAAGTGCTAGCACAACTTTCACCGGTCTAATGAACAAAAAAGCCCAAGGAGGTTTACTAGTGGAGCGTCTTCAGCAATCGGGGGAAGTGGCAATGGCAAGTACTTCCGAACCTGGTAAAGAAACTATCAAGGCTGAGATTCGAGCTTTGAATGAAAGTTTTGAAGGGCTATTTAAAGATATTCAAAACCAAAAGGAACAATTAGAAGCCACTATGCTTCAATTACGGGACTGGAAGGAAGAATACGAACGATTATCGGACTGGTTGCAGCAATGTGAAATTTTGATTAAGGCAGCGAAAACTACTCTCGTTGGTAACCTTGAAGAAAAGAAAAAGCAGGTTGCAGACATGCACGAAGTCATTGGAAAACTGGAGAAAGGAAATGCACAAATGGAAAAATTCAACCAATCAGCAGCGGGTCTTCTCACTTCTCATTTAGACACCTACGTTGGTAATCAGTTGAGACACTTAAACTCCCGGTACCAAGTCCAGCTTAATATGGGCAAAGATGTCCTAAAGAAAGTTGAAGCCAATCTTGAATGTCATCAAGAATTCAATAATAATTTCGATAAGGCAAAGACTTGGATGGAAAATGCTCGTGAAACTATCCAGAAGAGTACTGAATCTTCTGGTGATACTAGAAAAGAGCGACTACAAGCTAATCTTGCTAAAATACAGGTACGCAAACTTAAAAACTTTAAAAATTTCAAATACCTAACTGACCCAAAAATATTAATTGCTTCTCCCTCAAATTACTCTTCACAGGATTTGGTACAGCGCCAAGAACAAGGACAAAGTCTGGTCCATGCTACTGTTAGCTGGGGAGAGAAGTCTTTAAGAAATACACGCTCAGATGGTCGTGACACAATCAATGACCAAATGAAAGAAATTCAAACTGAATGGGAAAGAATTGTGAAGAAAATGGCAAGTGTAAAGGTGTCCCTTGAGACTAGTTTGTTGCAATGGGCCGACTATAACTCTTCCTATTCTCAAGTCCAACAATGGATAAGCGACCGTGAAGCAAAGTTGCAAAAAGTCGTTGAACAAAAAACATCTCGAGGAAAGAAGGGACATCCCACTCCAGGAATGAGTTCAATATCGATTGGAGACAGAAAAGCTACATTAAGAGCTACTAATACTATCGTACAAGATATTGTATCACTGGAACCCATGATTGAGTCCGTTACCTCAAAAGCAGAGAATCTAATGCAAGAAGCTCCAGCGTCAGAAATCTCTACCAAATATCAAAGTCTTACAAAACAAGCTCAAGAGATGTATGCACGACAAAAAGAAATGGTGGAACAACACCAAGCTTTTGTTGACCTTGCCAATGAGTTCATGGCTTGGATGCGAGTGGCTAAAGACCGTCTTGGAAAAATATCAGAACCTGTTGGAGACAAAGAAACGCTTTCTAGTAAAATAACCCAATTAAAGGTACTGCAGTCGGAAGTACCTGAAGGTCAGACTAAACTGGATGCTGCATTAGCCAAGGGAAGCGATGCTTGTGGAATAGTGGATGACGATGACAGGGAACTAATTGAGGAGGAAGTTGCTGTTCTCCAAGAAGAATTCGATAATTACACGTAATGAATATTATTAGCTGTCATTAAGATTATTTATCTGCGAAAATTCTGTTTGAAAGCGCTTATACTATTTTAACATTTTGTTCTACAGGGAGATGCTTGCAAAAACTCAACAATTACTGGAGGTTGGGTTGGTCCGCTGGAAGGAATGGGAAGACCAGTACGGCGAGGCGGAGGAATGGATAAATAATACAGAAACTCAAGTTAAAACTTTCCACCAACTCCAAAATACTTTGACGGAGAAGAAAAATGCCTTAGAACAATTCCAAACCCACCTCCAATTAATATTCGATTGGCAAAAGGAGTTGGACAAGCTGAATTTAAAAGCTCAGTTACTCCTTGAGACATGTGCTGACTCCCGGGTTTCTAATGCTGTCACTCAACTTACAACAAAGTTCAGTGCTTTGCTATCTCTTGCTAAAGAAGTCATTAGACGACTGGAGCTCCACTATCAGGTAATCTTAGCCAATTAAATAGTAAATACTATATTCTCCACTAAACGAATTTATTGGTGCGAAAATACATTAGGTAGCTTCCTACAATAGATAATTACAATTCCTTACAATTTAAATAGGAACACCAACAACATAATGCCCTATATCAAGAATGTCAAGACTGGATAGAAAGAACTCGAGAGAAACTCGCCCTGATCTCAAATGTGAACTACACACTCAGTGATGTAAACAGTCGCCTACAGTCTGTAAAGGGAATGAAGCAAACAATGGAGCAAGGGCAAAATAAACTCCGATATGTCCTAGAACTAAAAGAGAAAGTGATGCTCACCAGTGAACCAAGTGGAGCCACAAAGATTCAAGAAGACACAGATATGTTGAAAAGTGAATTTGAAAAGTTGATGGCAGAAATCAATGATTGTAGGCAAAGACTGGCCGTACGACTTTCACTTTTGGAAGAATTAGAAAAGACTCACAAGGTTATGACTGACTGGCTCCAAGAAATTGAAATTAAAATGAATATAAGCGACACAAACCTGTATGCTGATTTAAGCGAAAAGAGGGCATCTTTAGAGAAGCTCAAAGGAATTGAAAAGGAAGTACTTGCACAATCTGAAATGTTGGGTAAATTGGAGTCTAAAATGGCGGAGATGCCCGATATGCCCAAAGAGGCTTTTTTGCCCACATTTTCCAGATACGATGAAACAAAGACTGCTCTACAGTCTCAAATTGCTGAATTGGAGGAAGTCGTACAAGAGCATGAAAAGTACTGGCAGCGATACAATGAGGCTGCTGACTTCATGCGGAAGCTACGTTTGGATATGCAGCAATTTTCCGACTGTCATGGAGAAAAAAGTGATACAGAGGCCAAATTGAGAGATTTGTTCAAATTCTTAGAAAATTTGGCAAAGGGTACGGATTATTTTCTACATTTTATTACGTGTTTAAGGATAGAATTGGGATAGTTGAACAATCATTCACATGAAATCTTGCGTTTTCGGTTTAGGGGAGGAACACGTTAA
This sequence comes from Tomocerus mixtus, assembly GCA_034694165.1. Classification (NCBI taxonomy): domain Eukaryota; kingdom Metazoa; phylum Arthropoda; class Collembola; order Entomobryomorpha; family Tomoceridae; genus Tomocerus; species Tomocerus mixtus. The sequence goes on from JAQFYC010000635.1 coordinate 28,857, forward strand.
GCGAACCAAAGAAATGGGACAGAAAGTAATGGAAACAACCTCGGCCCTAGGAAGAGATGCTCTTCAACAAGAGTACCATCAGTTACAATTTGATTGGGATGGATTAAATGCTCAATACAAGGACCAACAGAAGAATCTGAAAAGATGTCTCGAGGCCTGGGAGGAGTTTGACAACTGCTATGCTAGTCTTAGCAAAGCAATTGCTGTGAGTGAGAAGAAAGTCAAGGACGAACCCGAAATTGACAAAGCAACCCCAGAGGATTTTGAACGCTGCAAGGTATACAATGGTTTTAATTTTTAATTATCATAATGTGTGTTAAAACTATCACAGGTCCATAACGTGTGTTTGTAATAATAATATAGAAATTGTCTGCTGAAATTGCTACACATAAAGTTCCACTTGAAGAGCTCAATGATAAATGTGAGATTCTAATGGAGTTCAGCGCTTCTCCCCGTGTGAGAGATGCCACAGTCCAAATGCAAACACAATATTCACAATTGGTTACAGCCGTTCAGGTACACAGTTGTATACTTTTAACTTTCTCCTATACTTTCACTGACTTTCACAGCATAAGTTTTACATGATATAATTCGTAGGGCTTGCTGTCGAGAATTCACAAGAGTCTTGCAGATCATACTGACTTTATCAAAGCCAAGCAAGAACTGGAAGAGTGGCTGGCTCGTGCTGAAGGCACTGTTCAAGATTGTTCCGGAAGTGGAGATGAAGGCTCGGTGAAAGAAAAGTTAGACATTGTTAATGTAAGCCCAATAATGAGTTTTATATCTATGATAGTAGTGTAGAATGGATAAGAACTTACCGAATATTCCATACCGGAGCAAAGTTCCATTTACGTTAATTCTTTAATTTATGCTTCCAATTAGATTGTTTCCACAAGACTTACAGAAGGACAGCATCTCTTCACCATACTTCAAGATTCCTTTACTCGAGTTATCAGTGTCATTCCTGCAGAACAACAAGATTCAATGAGAAATGATGTAACAGTTTTGAGGGCCAGATGGGAAAAGCTCAATATGGATCTCAAAAATACTTTATCTCAGCTCAAGGTAAGTGCTCACGCAATTAATTACATTGCCAACTCCGTATACTTACGTTATGTGACAGGTTACCAATATTCATACTTAATGACAATGTGTTATTTTTTCCAAACAAAGGATTCCTCCCAACGCTGGGACGACTTCAAGGAAAATTACAACAGGTTTTCCGCCTGGTGCAGTACTACTAATGAAGCCATCAAGGAGAAAACAGCCACTAAAGCAGAGCTTGGTGACATGAAAACTCTCCTTGAAAAATACAAAGTAAATCATTTGATGACTCATTGAGTATGGAGAAAGTGTTGCATGTGTATTCAATTTATGTGGAATCTACCATTAAATTATTTAATTACTACTTAATTATGTTTTTTAGATAATTGAAAATGACATTGCCACTGAGAAGGGAGAACTAGAAACCTTGAAAAACGAAGCTGAGCAGCTATCTAAATGGGCCAATTCTAACAGGGCAATCGAATCTGTAGGAGAATTGGAGAAAAAATGGAGGGCATTAGATTCGGCCATTAGAAAGTTAGAGGCTCAAATGGAGCAAGAGATAAAAGAATATACAGACTATCACCACGCTTTGCAAGAAACAGAGAAGTGGTTACTCCAAACTTCATTCCAATTAATGGCTCACAATTCTCTTTACATTACCAACCGAGAGCAAACATTAGAACAAGTCGCTCTTCACGAAAGTCTGTTGGAGGAGATTCAAGCGTATCAAACCACACTGGATGACGTGAGAGCTAAAGGACACGGCCAAATTGCTCGTTACGTAGAGGCGCTACCAGCAATACAGATTACAATTGACAAACAGCTGAAAAATGTTCAAGACAGTTACGAATCCTTGCTTCACACCGGAATTCAGATAAAGCAAAGGTTAATCGAATCACTAGCCAAATTCCAAGAGTACGAGGATACCTTAGAAAGCATTATGAACAGCTTGGATCGTCTAGAGCCAGAAATATGCCAAACCTTGGAAGCTCCTATTCAGAATATTGAAGCGTCTACCAAGAAATTAGAATATATTAGAGTACGTAATGACTTTCACTCAATTTGCTTTATCTTCTACTTTCTCTGGATTGTACTCGGCTAGTTTCGATTTCACAATTTATCCGCTAGTGGTTTTCAAATATGTATTCTAACATTTGCTCGTGAGAAAGCAAAAGAGAAAGCCTGAGAAAGTATACATATAAAATTACGAGTACTGGACAAATTCGAATGACATGCCTCGCTTAGTTTACTAATTAGTACAATTTATTTCAAATAATTTATTTACAGAGTGTGCATAACAAATTGCAAGGAGAGAAGAGCAGATTGTCATTAGCAGTACAAGCCTGTGAAGCAGCCACGGCCTCATTATCAAGACCAACTAGTCCTCAAGAGCAAATTCTTCAGCCTATCCCAGACAAGGAACTTGTAGTTCGAGCTCGTTTAGAAGACCTCATCGATCAGGTACCTCCTTGTGCCAATGTTCTTTGTTTGGGTTTTTATTCTTGTGTTACCGTTGATTTTGTCATTAATGCATGTTATATCACGAATTTTCATTTTTCTCACATAACTTTGTTAGTTCATGTAGTTTGAGTAGATTTATTTGTTGTTGGATTTTTGAATGACACTCCTTTTTGTGCACCCTTGATTTGGTACTAAAGCGAAAAATTCCTGATGTTGAGTCGTCTATTGAAACGAAAGAAGCCCAGGTACAAAAAGTCCATGTCTTACTAGAACAAGCACCAACTAAAAGTGCTATGGACAAGATTGATGAAATATGTAAACAGGTGAGATTGAAGACTGTTTAGTGACGCCAATTCACACTTGCAGCTTTGCAAGGCATGCCGCTGCCTTTCATTGCTTTATATTTTATGTCACCCAAGCGTCAAGATAATAATAACAATAATAAGCACCACTTTCACCAATAACATCTCTAACTAACAGCACCAATCTGAACCTGCAAGCCAAGCTACTATTTATTAAAAATGCAATTAATCAAAAATTCTACTGAACGATATAGCTTTGAGATTAAAAATTCAATAATGCCCCAATTAGAGAGTTTTTTCATTATACATTTTAAATTTTTTTAACAGATCCAAACGCACATGACTGATTTGTCATCTGCAAGTTTGGAACTGGAGGATATTCGGGCAAACAAAGATGGGCTAAACCGATGGGCTGATGATTCGCTCTCTACGCTTAAGGAAATTCAAAATCGACCAGCAAAACTTAGATCTGATACTGCACAGGTGGAAATGAATCAGCTTCAAGATATTCGTCAGGTAAATAAAATTTATACACATAATACGTATCCTAAGATGAAATTGTTGGAAACGTAAATACATATTGAATATCCTATACACAGGGAGCGCAAGATAGACTACTGCAACTGGCCGAGATAGAAAACCAGGAGGGCGGACTAGTACAGAAGAAATATTTACCCGATTTGGAAAACAAACTAACTCAACTGGACAAAGAAGTCTCTAAAGTGATCGACAGTCGCCGTGGCATACATTCTAAGATTGCGGACTATAAGGCATTAGTTGGAGCAACTCAAACATGGTTGGATGGACTGGCAAATAAATTGGAGCCTTTGGAGAAAGGAGGTGGTATCAGCTGCGACAGTAAAGTAGACTATATTATCGATCTTTCTAAAGAGTTTAATACAGGAGAAAACAAACTGGAACAAGTTAAGGCAACGGCCAACGATATCATGAAAGATATTAGTAATGTCGATGCGCAAATGGTGGAAGAACAATTAAAGGGACTTGAACGAAGATTTGGAGAAATTAAGAAACGCTTAGGAAGAAAGCAGCAAATCCTCGAAACTGCCAAAAAGAGCTACGAGGATTTTACAAACGACTTAAACAGTTGTAAACAAGATGTGAAGCTGAAAGATTTATCTTTGTCTGGCAAAATTGGCTTTGAGATTTCTCCTGTAGAAGCTGCTCAAAACGCAGTTAAGGGATACTTGAAGGAGCTGGAAAGTAAACAAGTTGTTTTGAGTACCCTGGACAGAAGACTGACAACGCTACAACCAGAATTAGAAGAAAAGGAAATAGGTGAGGCTGAGGCTTCGTTAGCTGCCGTTACTAGTCAACATGGGGTACTCTGCGAAGATCTAAAAAAGCAATTAAGCAGCCTTAATGACGCTTTGGGCTCCAGAAAGAAATTCCAGGACGATGTCGAGGGCGTAAAAGCGTGGGTTAGTCGAGTATCAAATGATTTGATTACTAGCCCAACGATTCCGTTGGCCTCCGCAGACGTAGAAAGGAAAATATCGGCTTTGAAGGTGGAAAACCCTTTCTTTTACTTGCATCTTATTATAGTAATTACAATACAATACCTATCTTGATCAACGAATTTTGACATTTATATTTGCCTTTTAGAAATTGGATACTCTCATAAAGGAATATATTGACACTAGTTTCGCAGAAGTGAAAAAAGAAGCAAAGAATTTGGAAAAAGATTGCGATGAAGAGCAAACTAAACAATTGCATACACTTATGTCCAGTAAGATAAATCATGAAATAAATAAATGTATTTATTACTGAAATCAGAATACAGGTTAAGAGTCTTACGATTTTTGTTTCAGGTTTACTTGACAGTATTTTGTCATTAAACAAATCTTCCCAGACTCAAATCGAAAAACTTAATGTAGCTATTAAACAGAGGAAAGATTTCGAAGAAAACTTCTCCAAATGTCAGAATTGGCTTCAAGAAGCCGAAACTGCGGTAGCTTCTGATGTAAAGGGTTCCAAAAATATTGATGTCTTAGAGGAGCAATTTGCCAAAGTGAGTTTATGTTTTACATATGCTAATTTTTCATTTTGAGATATCATAAACAAATTCATTTCTAATTGGTTTTATTTTTAATTTTCCAGTACAATAAATTGCAAGACGAAGCCCAACAGTTAACCACTCAAATCCAAGCTGTTGTTGAGAAAGGAAAACTACTCGTACCTTCCTTAAACGAACCAGATAGACAAATATTAACAGATCAACTTTCCAGTTTATCGACAAAACTGGGCACACTATCGGTTAACATAGGGGACAAACTTGGAAATCTCCAATCTGCTATTAATGAATTCCAGAAAGTTTCAAATATTATTGACGAGGCTGTGAAATACTTGAATGAAGTAAAAGCTGAAGTCAATAACCTTAATAGACCTGTCGGAAGCGTTATCGAAGATTCTCAAGGCTTATTAGCAGCTTATGAGGTGAACTTTCTTTTCATTCGTAGTTTTGCATTATTATAGTATTTGCTCTGAAGTAGGTACATGAATGGAACATATTTAATAAATGTTTTATTTCTTTTTAGAAACTACTTGACGATCTGAAAGAATATAGGAAAAGGCTAGAAACGACTCATTTCCACAACTATAAAGGCAATGGTGACTTAAGAGCTGTGATTAAAGACCAAGATGATCTTGCAGCAATAATTGAAGCCCAAATCCAGCGATTACGGCATTTGCTTCTGTTACAGCAACATTTCTTGGCTCTTGTGACTGAAATTACAAACTTCATTATTAAGTACACTGAGGTTGTCAAAGAAATCGAAAAGTCTGGAACAACAATAGAAGAAAAGATCAAACGATATAACGATGTTATTGGAAGAATTCAAGAATGTGAGGCACAATTGGCCTCCGCGTTTGACAAGGGAGTCAGGATAGCTGAGGAAGGAACCGTCGCAGATCGGAATTCTATTACAGAGCAGTTGCAATCATTGAAACAACAATTACAAGGGTTGAGACGTGCTGTTGAAAATAAGCGTGCTGAACATGAGCTGACGGCTGCGGAACATAAAAGATATGCTGCCGAACTCGATACAGCAATTACATGGCTTCATGAAAAAGAAACAGCTATTAAATCCAGACCATTGTTGGAAAAAGCTGCCGTCAATGTTGACATTGAGCTTAGAAGACACGAAGATCTCAGCAGAGATGTTACAGATAAACTTCAAACAATTGCATCCATTGAAGATGCTTTGAAACATGACGACGGTCTCCCACCAACTTTAGTGGAAAAACTGGGCGAAACAAGACTCTTACTTACTACTTTACCAAAAGAACTAGCAGAAAGAGAAAAATATCTCACTGGCAATAAAGAATTGAGAGAGCAACATGAAAAGTCTGTTGATGCCATTAAGAGATGGGTTAAAGAAGCAAGAGCGAAATTAGCTGCCAAAGACGCTGGAATCGACTTTGAAAATATCCTTGCAGATTTAGCAGAGCACAAGGTAAAATTTCTTCCCGACTCACCACACTGTATAATATTACATCGGAAATTACTTATTCTATCATGAATTTAATATTACAGGCATATTTTGGAAATGAGAAGTCCATCTTTCAACAATTGCAAAATATTCGTCAAATTGTTGACAAAATCTGGCCCTCTTTGCTTGCTACAGAGCAAGAAGCTACAAGCAAAGACCAAGAAGATCTCCATGAAATGGTTCAAAATGTTTTCAACAGCGCCCGCAGTCAACAGGCTAAGCTGGAACAAAACTCTAATTTATGGAAAAACTACTTGGACTTGTTGAACATTGTACAAGGAGCGATTGCCAAGGCAGAATTGCCAGAAGAACCAGCCACAAGTCTTCTCGCTTTGCGAAATAACCTCAGCACTGTACAATCTGCTTATGCAAATATGCAGGTTGGCAAACATTACTATTTAACCATTAAGCAATTAAAGTTCACATTTCATTTCATTTCGTTTCAAGTCGTTATTTCTACCACACTTGAATACAAATATGTTTATTAGTGCATATGCAATGTAAGTAGAAGGTAGGCTGCAGGCAATTTTAATTAATTATCATCTTTATGTGTTTCAGAACCAACAAGGTGAAATAGACAATCTTAATGAAAGAGGTCGTAGTGTCGAAAGTCAAGCAGATGCCGATAATAGACAGAGACTGCAAACCCAAATGAACACAATCAATACCAAGTGGAGGGATGGACTCGGCAACTTAGACAACAGGAAGGATGCAATTTCTAAACTTGTTAATCAGTGGGAGGTGAGTAGATTATACTATGTTTGTCTCGTCAGTATTATATACTCATTATTACGTACTCATAAGTTACAGATCTAAAATCTCAGAGATTTATTCGTCTAAGTTTTGATGCAGCTGCATCTTGTTTTAAACTCGAGGTCGCAATAAGTCTGCATATTGTAGTACAAAAATAAAAACATGTTTGTGATGTGATGCTCCTGAGAGCATATCTATTTCACATGTATGAGTTCATCTTCGTGTCGTGTGTCGTGTCCCTATAAAAACTCATTTAGGAGATGGTCCCAATACATACATATGGTTGCAATACATTTGTGACAATATATGTTAAGTGTGTCCATGTTCAATGTTCCAATCCAATCCTGTTTGTATTTGTATAGCTTAACTAAACTATTTATTTTCTTGGTTGTTTGTATGTAGCAATGCGAATCCTTATGGCAAGCATTCGAGTCAGGCTTGTCAGCAATCGAAGAGCACTTCTCTCAAATCGACCCATCCATTCGATCCCACCAGCAACTGCAGGAGACCAAACAGGCTCTCCAAGGGATCCTCAATGAAGCCAAACAATTAGGATCTACGCATTCGGACTTGCTCCACTATGCAGAATTCATTTTAAAACACCTCAACTCGACTTCCGATATTTGCTACTCCACTCTCAAGTCGAAACTGGATCACCTCTCTACCCAATACAAAACGTATGTCAATGTCTCATTTATTTCTATTTTTGTCTCCCTTGCTACCAAACTACCAGTATTAGGTACATGCTTTTACGGATACGTTACGTTAACTTTAGTTTTAGTTAGTGCGTATTCTGTTCTGTTCCATTTCGTCGAGCTCTGTCTATCTCTTATTGAAATATCTATGTACTTCACTTTAGCAATACATTCTAGATTCTAGGATGTTAAGTATGCATAGCTTAAAAGACAGGGACAAGGGACAGGACGCATAGTATAGAATGTGAATGGATATATTTACCCCAACAACAAAACGATGTAGGATCTAGTGATGTAGTGTATGTTAAGTTCACTCCTTGCCTTGTGGGTTGCAGCAAGCACAGCAGCATCACATAATATAATTACCCGTGTTCTGGTTCTGGTTCTGTCTGGAAACCAAGTGGGATCTGATCTCTCAAAGACATTTTGTCGGTCCTGGTCTGGTCTGGTTTGGCCTGCTCCTACTATTTAAATACATTGCATTCTTTGTTCCTATTTATAGAGGCGCATTGAGAACACTATATGCTTATGCATGTCTATTTCACAACACCATTTCTAAACTTCAAAATGCAAGTGTTCAACTATGCCAGTTTTTTTTTTCATTCTGTATGTCGTGGTCTGTCCTCCTGCCTCTATTAGTAATAGCAACTGCATACATATGAAGTAGTAGATAGGGAAAATAGATAAATGCATAATTTTGTCATTTACTTGCATGTTCCACTAGTATTTCAGGTTTTGCATGCTTACGCTTAGGTATGATCAGATATGTTTTATCTAAAATATTTTCACTTAGTTCATGACGAAAGACAAATCAGATGCTACAAAGTAAACTGGCAAAGTTTGTAAGTAGAAAATGTAATAAGCTATTGTGTGCTTCGTTAGTATATTTAGTAAGAAGATGCACTCTATGTAGATGTACACGCTCGAATTCGATTCTACATTCACATAATCAACGGATGTGAGCAAAACCGTGTTTCTGCTGAAAAGCAAAACAAAACAGATCGTGTCATGTTTGGGGGAGAGCCATGTATATTCATCCATAGTGTACAAGTACAGTAAACTGTACAGTAGTTTAAATGCGACTTAAATATCTTATCAGTAGAGTCGAGTGCTGCTCTACTCGTACTTGCGAACTTTTCCGACCTTTTTGGTTACAAGTTTATCATATTGATGTGTGTACATAAACACTACAGATAGTACTCACATAGATATGTAATTCAAGTCGAAGTTCCAAACAGGGCCATGGCTATTTTACTATACCTATGCCTAACTTTAGTTAGGCGCTAGGTGACTCGTTATGTTTATGTCAAGCTATATTCGTATTTATTTGGGTACTTCTAAAACAATAGAGCCGTTAATTTATCAATAACTTCACCCATTTACCTCTTGACCCTTTCACCGCCACACCACAACTCAATTGATAGTGATATAGTACAAACAAAAATAAAAATATATTATCTATTCATTTAATTCAAGTACAGAAGTACAGTAGAAGTACATTTTTCCTATGATGACGAAGACGATGATGGAAAAAGTTTTATTATTATTGCCCTGTAGGATATGTCCTATAGTAGACATAGTAAACCTAGACCTAGGACCTAGTCAGTCTTTATCGATAGTAGTAGTAGTAGAATAGTACATAGTATCAGTATATATTTAGGTATTTATGTGGACAGAGCATAAAGAGTTGAATTTCTTGAGATGGTTGTAAATGGTACAGCTTTAGCTTATTTATCTTTCTCTACATGTATTAAGGATGACATAACTATATGGCATTTCTTCTGTCTCAACTTTTTGGTGTATTTATGCAATCAGTAGTAAATGGGTATTTGTAGTACGAATTTCTTACCCTTAAGACAAACGCAGTTCTTTAAACGAGAACTGCTTGAGTGGACATTAATAAATACTGTCGGTCAGTTTTGCACATTTTCCCACAGGAGCGGTTACTATATTGACTTTGTATAAGGATTTAGTCCACTGCACACTACTAGTCTTATACTTGCCCTCTAGGCTCAGGTCAAGTGTAGTCATAATCATAGTATTCCAGTAGAAGTTAGGGTAGGGTTTTCATTGGTAATACCCTTTTGCACACAGTATTTATTTATTTTACGGGGAAAAAAGTTCGCTCGTGTAAATGTAGTAAATGGGTCAAGTGGATAATAGTAAATGGGTCCGAGTGGAATGTTAAATAGGTTACATAAGCGTTGGTTTTAGTTTAACTTTCTAAGACACATATACAAAATATGATACATAAATATTCATTCACCGTGCTGTAATGCACCAATACTGCACAAACTGGCGTCTCAACGAGCGAAGGTAACAGTACCTAGCACCTAATAATAATATAACAACAGAAAAGGAACGGCGTAGCCAAAATTCGAATGTTATGCTAGCTGACTAACGTAAACAAGTCCAAGTCCTAGTCCTAGTCAGCGTAGCAAATGTTCAATGTTTAAAAGTTAACGAGAGATGAGACTAAAAGATTCTATCTACAATCTACATTAGTTCTCCATGCCATTATTATGTTGCTATTCCAGTCCAGTGTGTAGTGTACCTACAATTTTGTGATGAAGCCAAAGAAGATCCGAATAATGTATGTATCTACTTCACATAATTATGTAAAGGCATATTTAGTGAGCGGAAATGTGCAGAAGTGAAGGTAGCATTTATTCCTGCTTACTTACTTACACTTACAATTAGCCAATGCATTACATTTTACATTACTGCTCTAGAAATTATGTACTACACAAGCAATGCATACAATGCAATACAAACAAACACAACCGAACACAAGCTATATATAGTATGGGATTATGGGATACCTTGCATGCTTTGCTTACTACTGTCAGAAACTTAAATAGACATAAATGTTTTAATGTTCCTCTGCATCATGGGACCACTATACGCAGATAGGCAGATAGGAATCAGAATTATCTTTCAGTTAGGTACTTCACAAAAGGATTCGCTCGTTTACTCTTCACTTCATGTATAATACAGATAAATAAGTGTGCTACTGAACTGAGCTGACTGTGCTAATGTTACGTTATGTAATTGTGTATCTGTACTAGTATATAGGTACGAATGTATGTTATGGATGTTTACATGAATGCAGCATTGACGAAACTCACGATCAGAAAACCGTCAGCATTGCCAACAGTCATTGCCAACGGTGCTTCCAAATCTTCTTCTAAAGTTATTTTGGGAAGGAATGAGATCTGCCCACAAAACATTTTGTTTTGGTAAAGGAACGCCCATCTATTACGCAACAGATTACTTGGAAGAATTCGTAATTTTGAGAATCAAGGAATATTTTCCAAGTTCTGTTTTCGGAATCAGGGATATAAGGAATTGCTTAATGCATATAATGGGTAACTCATTGAAAAACATCCTGTCCAGGTAGAGGTAGCTATATAAGAGACAAAAAGATATACATATAATGCATATAACTTGCCCTACATAAGTGTTATGTTATGGATAAAAAGTCCATATAATACAGTATACTATGTGTTATAATACAGTTATGCAATTTTTCATGGAAGTTCCCTGACCAACATTTCCCTAGTACAAAAATGTATAAGTTACAAACAAACACTAAACACGTAGGTATTTCTTTGCGTACTCGCACGGGAAAATGTACTCAGAGAGCATACATAAATACGTAATATTCACTATTCACTGACATCCTGTGTCCTTTTATATTCATGTTGCACTTAAGAGAGATCATTACGTCGTCATTGTACCTTGCTAGTTGCTTTTTCTACTCCCGAAATTAGAGTTGAGCAGGTACAATATTTAACGGAAGATGTATGTATAAATGAGATAAGTAGCAAAGCATCTCACTCAAAGATGAAAGAAAAGAAATGACTTATTTAGTTTAACTCAATTTTCTTCATTCTATGACACATTTTCAAGTTAAAGTACTTATCGTCATAATTTTTCCTGCAGAAACCCTCTTTAGGATATTTTTTAATAAATCTCTGTTTTGCTAAAAATCAAACTTTTTATGCATTGCCATTAAATTGCAGCATTGTAAGTCTCCTGGAAGAGAAATTGCAGTGGCTGAATAGCCAGGATCAATACCTTGCTGAAGTGGATACGAAAATTGACGAATTCCAAAGGCTCCTTGAACTTATTGATTCAGATATCAAATCAATTAATCCATTCGACACGGATGTTGCCTCTGTTGACGGAAAAGTCAAAGTATATTCATAAAATGCATTATTTTCTGCAAGAGTTTATTTATAAATGTGGTAATTGCGTCGCTCAGAGCATACCAGGTAGATTTATTGATGTGTATTTCCTATAGGAAACCGATAAGAAAACCGGACAGACTGCCAAATCAATTTTGGAGTTTAATACAAAACTAAAGGACAGATTCACAACCTTGAAGCAAGTTCTTCCTACGTCTATTGCAAAGAATGTAAGAAATGAAACGTAGTTAACTTCAGCAGAAGCATTTATAAGCATAATATTATGCATATAAAAAGATGAACAATATTTTTATAATGTAATTATGTAACTATGCACGTATTAGATATCGAATTTGGAGTTAGAAGTTGAAAAGGTACAAGCTAGCATGGAAGACAAGAAACAAGATATTAAACGTGCCCGAACGACTCGTTCCGACTACAAGAAAGATTTAGAATCTGTTCGGAAATGGATAGCCATGGCTGAGGAAAGACTGCAAAATCGTACGGAAGAACCTCATCTTCTGAAAGAGAATATTCAGGTAAGATTTCTTTGAAAATTTAGATAGATGAAGCGATGATCCCGACGAGCCCTTGAACATGAAATGACTTGTTGCATTCGTTATAGGGTTTGCTATCCGAATTACCCAACATTTTGGATCAAATGGAACGAGTGCAAAAAGCGGCTAAAGTAATTATTGAAAAAACTCCCGATGAGAAAGAACGGGAGGATGTGAAGAGTACCGTGGATACGGTGGATAACCAATTACAACAGATTAGGAACTTAATTGACGAAAGGAAGCTCAAGGTAAAGTTTGAAAAAGTAAACTGTAAACAGATGGATAGTTGCCAATAATTGTAGTTGAATTAAACTGCAAAGACAAAAAGACAAAGGAAGACGTAATTTAGCGGAGCAAATGAATGGATAAATATTGTCATAACATTAATGATTATTTATAGATCGGTGAATCTCTAGACTCTTGGCAAAGGTTCCTCCAACTCTACGCTCAAGTCATGGCATGGGCTGATGACAAAAAGAAGATTTTGCAAGAACCTTTGCAACTATCGTCCTTGGCGGAAACAAGACAAAAATTAAACAACTACGCTGTAATTTTCTCCTTCTGAAATGTTACTTTTACAAGGGACATTTTATTTACAATCAAACTTTCAGTTTCACTAATGCTTAAATGTTGTGCTTATTTAGATGGCTGTGAAAAGCTTGAAAACTGTTGGCAAGCAGTTGAGCGAAATGGGTAAGGAAATTGATCGTGTTGCTGAAATTTCAAGCGCTGGTCCTCTGCACGAAAAATTGGATGAGGTCGAGCAAATCAAAGGAGACATCGAGGCCCAGCTCCTTGAAAGGGTTAGTGTTTGTTTAGTAACCGGATCACTTTTCAAATGCTGCATAAATTGCGTGAATGATGGTTGGAAATTATTTTCCAAAATTTTAGAACGCTCTTCTCCAAGAAACGACTGAAGAATGGGAACAGTGTGAAAAGAAATTCCGGGAGACACAAGGTTGGCTGGAGAAGACGAAACAATCTCTGGATAACCCTGCTGCAAAGAGAAAGCCCCTGCGAGACCAATTGGCATCCCGAGAGAAACTCCAAGCAGACGTGTCAGTCCAAAGGACTAAAATCGGACTCGCGTTGGAGAAACTCCAGGTAGGGCGATGTCAACCCAACTCAAGCTATCTCATGCCATGTCCTGCCATGTTTTGCCTTGCCATAAAAGTATTTTTCGCGAAGTTCCATGAAGTGTGACTTGACTTTCATACATACCAATGTCACTCACGTAATCTACAAGGACTTATATGGGGCTTACACAGTTTAACTCTATTTGTTTCTACTTGATTGTTTACCACAGGTTCATTTCAAGGCTGGCATTGGCGGTGATCCTAATGTTGCTAAAGAAGAGGCAGATATCCAAAAAGGATTAGATGATTTGTGCACTGAAATCAAAAATCAGTGCACCGCTTTAGAGTCCGCTGTTTCACAAATAGACAAACTACAAGAGGTTTGCACTTTCATTTCCTCTCGCTTCGCTGAGCATCCGTTTTGTTAAGCATTTTACGTAGTAATCCCATTTCCCCTTTGCATTTACACTAAAATCGTTTATTTACCGAATTTATAGGAAGTTCAACAGCTAAGGAACCAATTGGGTCAAGCTGAGCAACAACTTCGTAATGTGTCCAGTCCTGCATACTTGGCAAGCGACAGGGATAAGGCTGCTGCAGAGCAAACGGTAAGAGCTACAATTCAATTACTCTAATTATTAGCCTCTAGTCATATTTACGAGTCATATCTCGAGCATTTAAAGGGAACCCATTGATTTCCATATAGGGAATACAATATCACCATATTTATTTTCACCCTTTCCTAATAGCAATTTGCAAGGAGTTTTTGACATAACTGATACGAATGAGTGACTGGGAAAATTGTATTAGTTGTCCTGTGTAAATACTTATACAATACCTTACATCTCATAATATAAGGCAGAAAGTTAAGGGAGAAAACAAAACATTTTCCCAATTTGTATAGCAGCATTCCTTGTGTTTCTTTAAAGTTAAAGTCTGTTGCTCTTGAAACATCTCCAAGTAAGTGTTGGTTTTATATGTTTAGCTTGCTTAATTGAAACAAAATAGGCTATAAATAGTATTCTTAAACGCACGCACAAAAATATAGGCTGCAATGTAAACTGTAGGATGGAGGTATAGGCTTATGTAAATAATCAGCGGGGCTATGTGACCCAATAAAATCGACGAAACTTATTTACATTCCAATATTTAAGTGAGGTGCCTACATTAGGTGTTTTAACTGGGCTTTTAAATTAGTAATGTAAATAGTGAGATTATAATTATTTGATAGCAGCTTTGACAAATCATGGTAGTAATCAGTAATCACCATGAAGTGAGGCTTCAAAGCTTCTATCAACTTCCTCTGAATTAATCTCGAGAGAATTAAATGTTTATCTAAATTAAACCAGTTAAGTAAGTATAGTATAAAGCCGTATACGTGCTAAGTCCACGCATTAGGCTTAGTTATTATTATCTCTCGTAAAATTGATTAGATACGCATACTATTTCATGTAAAGCCCTACTTCACATATCAAAGTATCAAAGCTCAGCTTTCTAAATTCACAGATATCAGCAAAACATTGCATTGCATTGTATTGGGCAAGAGAAGAATGTCTACATTAATATATACCTATGTGTTAGGCTTAGGAATCCATTAAATCGAAACGAAAGGCCTTGTTTATTTTGCACTAATGCAAATTGCAAATAGAAAAAAGTTGGTAATAAATAAACACACACAGTGGATTGGATAGGATAGTCATCGTGAGGTACATTCTCTTTCTCTGTGTGCAAACATTCATACGTATGGCTATAATACATAGAGCTCATTATCTTCAGAAGTAAATCTATGCATATCAATTTAGGAGTAGAGCAGACCAAGTCAGGCTGGCTCTGGCTGTTCATAGTTCATTGTTAGACGTTGTGTTGTGCTGTTCGGTGTTTGGTCGTATTTTGTGCAGAATCTATATATGTAGACTAGTAAGTACTAGTAAGTAGCATAGCACACACAATGCATAGCTAATTTAGTTAGAGCAGCAGCACCAGGGAAATCATACGAGCGAAAAGCTTGGATAAGTAAAAGACAGAAGAGAAAAAAGTTTAGTGCACTAGTTCTACAATGTAGAGTACTAGAGATATTCGCACTGATGTGATGTGCATTGCATATATGTATTTAGCAAGAAGTACTACGTAGTGCTGTAGATTGTAGATTTGCACTTGCAGTAAATAAACGTGATAGAAAAGGAGAAGGTGGTATGGGTTGGTTTGCTTGGTTGGTGGTGGCTTCTAATTTGGGCTTTTGGATGTCTGTGTTTGTCGAGGACAGGCTTGGAAGGAAAGGCTTAAAGGCATTCAGTCCAAGATCACAGCTCGAAACGAACGTATCAAGCTCTTGATGCTGTG
Source organism: Tomocerus mixtus (assembly GCA_034694165.1). Classification (NCBI taxonomy): domain Eukaryota; kingdom Metazoa; phylum Arthropoda; class Collembola; order Entomobryomorpha; family Tomoceridae; genus Tomocerus; species Tomocerus mixtus. Next base: position 44,787 of record JAQFYC010000635.1, read on the forward strand.
CGGTGTGCCATCGCCATCGAGTCCACAACAACCATTAGACTCTTAGTTGTGACCATTCCTACGGATCATTTCCCCCTCAGCCGGATCTCAATTCAATTCTATAATATTGTGGTGCACTTGCCAAAAACTTACGCCCATGCATAACATCACCGCTTCTTTGCACCATACAAATACAAGCAGCAGCACTCTCTCTGTCTCTTTTCTTCCGAAGAGACACAATTCCACCGTCGCATCGACTTACATACAAACTACTGCCGAACTGCGAACAAAACAACCCAGTTATTTTCTAACTTAACTAAAAGTAACTAAGAAAGACACGTAGTACCTACATAACATTACTAGTTACTTATATATCTGTACATATACATACTATGTGTGTGACGAATAAAGTTGTACTTGAGAAAAGAAACATGATACTGATCTACGTAGCACGAGTACAACTATTCGAAAAGACAAGTTCCTTACGTTTTCAATGCCTAACGTAAGACTCAATGACACGAGAAAGGAAGAGACACAAAATGTGGCCAGATTGTACAGAACAGAACTCTGTTTTAGTAAATGCTGTACTTGTACTTGTAAATACTTCTGTAAACTGTTAAGCTGTAAGCCATACCATGAACCATGAGCAAAGCAAGAGCAGACCAACATAACATAAGACTTAGATACTTTTGGAATGGAAACATTGAATGAAATGAACTACATACAGAATACAGCTACGCAGTCACTCTCTCTACTTCTACCTAAACCTAAAAGTAAAGTGAACGACAATGAATGGCAAAGACCATCTAATCCGATTCTCTTTCACTCTGACTCTTGACTACAGCTGAGAAAGAGAGCAACTCACTCTCTCAGCAACTCTCTTTAGGGAACTACATAAATAACTACATTACTTACACGTACATACGTACGTAAAGCAAAGAGTACCTACGTTTCTAGTGACAAAAATACATATATACATACATAATTTTAGCTTTGAGCCAAGCCAAGCCAGATTCAGCTATCTTACTTTTACTTACTTAACTTACCTAGGCTCGTTCGCTCGCATAATAAACAGATATACTACATGCATACACAAGTAACTATTACAGATACGTAGTTATTGCCACTACTGCCATGTACATGTTCCGTCCGCATTTATATTTGTAAAGTAATATTGTAAGTAAGTAGTGCATTCTGTGTTGTAAACGTAAACTGTAACATTGCAACTGTAAGTAAACATTAGAAAGAGAGATTCATTTTCCTCCTCTCTGTCGTCCTCACTCCACTTACACTTACTCGCTCTCACTGTGAATCAGCTTTGAATTTTGAATTGAATGGTCAACTCAACTTATTTACATTACACTTAATAACATAGTTGACATAACTTGACAATAAGTGCGTGTACTCAAGGTACTATTGTTGTGTGTCATTGTACTCACATAAAGTGACAACAACCCATTATTGCTTACTACTTACTGTATAGGCAACACCTCTTGGCCCGAATACTATTGAACAAAGTCAACGTCAACATCACCAGCGAGTCGCCCGACTTGTTGAGAAAATCCGTGATATTGACCCATATGCTGTGCTAGCGATGGATGTCAAAGACATCCCTATGATTAAGTCTCAAGTGGAAGGTGCTGCTTCGGAATCCAGTTCTACTGCTCAACAACAATCTCTTTCTGCTGCCGAAGCTGCTGCTAAAGGATCTTACGCTGATATTGCTTTCGGACGAAATAGTCCTTGCCCCTCTGCACAATCTTCACCTGATTTTGAAGAACATACTTTCGTTAAATTGGAAAGTAAACCTTTGGTCAAAGCTCAAGTGCCCACAACTGTTGCTCAACAACTTTCTACTGAGACGGATGAAAATATCCCACCGAAACCACGAGATGTTGTTGTTTCAGAAAAGGAAACTCCTTTAGTGGTGAAACAAAAAAGTCCTGAAATTGTTGTGGGTGAACAACAACCGATTGGTTTACCTACTCAACAACAAGATGAAGACACTGGCTTTACAGCTCCAAGATATTTACGAAGACAACAAGAATTTAAGCCTTCTTCCGTCCGAAGACCTCTTGGGGGACGGGGAGGAGGACAAAGAATGTACGAGTCTTCACGACGATCCCTTAAGGATGCAAAACGCCGTCAATCTCCAAGTACTCAAGTGAGACCTGCTAGTGCCAGTCCAGGAAGACGACAAGATGTTGAAGCGGAAGAAGAAATTCCTACGGCTGGCATTTCTCAACAGCCCCCCAGGCCTAACTCAGCCGTCCCTGCTCCTGAACGATCTCCTTTGGTAGCTTTGACCTCTCAAGATGTGTTCAGGGCAGCAAGTCCCATCTGGAGCAGCGATGGTCGCTGTCCATCTTATGCCGAAGTATTTTTTGGACATAAGACTCCATCCATGTCATCATTAAACGATCAAGGATTGTCATCCTTGAACGAACCAGGGCTTCAAGTATCTACACAGTCCATGGAAAGTATTCCTCTTCACGACTCGCCTTTGCACACAGAAGAGGTTGCTCCTGTACTGGAGCCAATTGAAATGGAATATGAAACTCCAGTAAGTGTGAGACACCAAGAAACGCAGTGCTCTGACTCTCCAACTGTTGAGTTCAGCGAGAGAGCAATGGAAGTTGAGTTGCCCGAAGAGCAATCGATGCAAATTAGCTATCCCGACTTCAATCAATATACCGTGGAGTCCCGAGACGCAGGCCAGGATGTATTTGATACTATGGATGAGTTTTACTTGGAAAGACAATCTGAGAAATTAGAATCTCAACCAACAACGGGTGTAGCATATCCTGAGAAAATTAACATTGAAGAGAAAATTGAAAAAACAGTCAAGATACAAGAAGATGCTGTACCTTGCAACGTTGCTACTATTGCTACTGTATCCGAAAAATCATACGCGTCCATATTAGCTTCGGGAATTACGGGGGAAATCCCAGAGCCAGTAAAATTCACGAAGGAAATTACTCCTCCACCACAGTTCGATTATGAAATATTTAAACAGGAAGAGTCTCAAGCTAAGGAAACTACAACCGTTAAAATTGTCGCACCTGACTCAGATATATTATTTCAACACCCAACTATCCCAGGGTTAGTGTTGAAAAAAGAAACACAAACTGCTGGTTTGCTGAGTCCTTCTCTCAGACGGAGGAATAGGTGCAAAGGCAGGTCGAGGAGTAAATCTTTCACGAGAAGTGAAGAGTCTGCCAGTGAGTATGAGTTTACCTTGCCAGCAAAAACAACTATTGGAGATTCGGAAGACAAGGACGAGGAGGAGGAAGAAGTTCCCATTATAAAAAAGAAAATCCGGGTGAAATCCAAACCAAAACATAAACAACCAAAACCTGTTTCTCCACTTTGCACTGAAGATGTGCAACCTATTGATACAACTTCAGAAAAATTGAAATGTGGGGCCCAAGTCCAAGTCGAAAGTGCTACTAAACCAGAAGCGAAAGAAGAGACAACCAAAGTTCAAGATAAAGATACAAGTGAACAAAAATTAGAAGATTCTGGGAAGGTATTACCAAGGGAAAGTAGCACAGAACCCGAAGATGCTCTTGCCTCAACGCAGAGAAAGCCAAAGAAAATTAAAAAGAAGAAAGTGAAACAACCGAAAGAAGAGGATGAGATTGAAAAAGCTTTGAAAGAAATTGAAATGATTGAGAAAAGAAAAGGCGCAAGAACTCCGGACCACACTGCAGTGGTTGATGCTAAAATGAGTGAAGAAAACACAAGTCAAAGTCAAACTGACAATATTTCTGTTCCAGTCTCATCAACAGAAGTTTCTTCCACTGGTGAGAAAGGGAGGAAGAAAGTGAGAGCCAAGAGAAAGTTAGGCAAAGACGGAGAGGGAGTTGCCCCTGTTGGGTCTCCGACCACAGATAATTCTGTGCCCTTTGATAACAGTAACATAAACAAGTGCCCGATTATTAGCGAAACATCTGGTGTGGAAATGGCTGCAAACAAATCTGACCCAGATTCAAAATTAGCCTGTGTTGAAAATAAGTCTAGCGTAAACGTTGAACTGCCTACACAAAAACAACAAACAGTAGTATCTGATGTTGATACTAAACAGTCAAAGATGCATACTGAAATATTTAGTAAAGTATTACCGACTGAAAGTGTACCAGTAGCTCAGCCCTCGTTTTCTTTGAAAACAGACGCATTTCTTGATGCTTGGATGGATGATGATATGTGCCCAATTGAGGATGATGATGAAGTAGTTTCTGATAAGATTGTTTCCGCTGTTGAAACTGTGTCTTCAAATAGTGTTGCTCAAACTGTAGCAGTAAAAGATGTTTCTGCATTACCTACCACTACTACCGAACAGTTGAAGTCGGGAACTCCCATGGGCGAACTTCCAAAGACTTCTCCTGACAACAGTGCCATTAAACCAAAGCCGTTTGACTTGAAGTTGGATGAGACAGATAGTTGTGCGTGGATGAGCATCCTGGATGATGATAACGTTATTTGTTTTGATGATGAAGAGGAGGAAACGAGTGAGAAACCGATACAAAGGACTGAGACACAACTTCAACAGTCTCAGCCCATAATTACTCAAGCTGGTGTTATTGAATCGAAAGAAAAGGCAAAGGAAATTGCTCCTACACATGCAAAGGATGAAACTCAACAGGAGACGGCCGGTGAGCCCTCTGCCAAAACAGATGAAGAGTTCATGCTTTCAGGGAAACCATTAACACGGAGAGATACAAAGAAAAAATTAAAAAGGCCATCGTTTGTTGAACAAGGGGACGATATACCTGGTTCTGGTACTGGTCCTATAAGTAAAGTGAAGGACGAAGCCCCTCCACAAAATTCTGATACAAAGACCCCTAAGCTTTCGGTGATTGCTAAAAGTAAACTTGAAATAACTGATCCGTGTGGTGAAAGTGAAGAACAGAAAATCCAGAGAATACCTAAGAAACGCGAAAGCAAAAAAAGGCTAGACAGCTATAAAAAGAAAGACTCAGACAAGGAGGAAGTCTCCGCAGATGAGGTTACTGGAACTAAGGCAGAATCCACTGTCCCTGCTAAAGAGCAGAAAAAAGGCTCCAAAGGAAAACGAGAGGATATTAAAAAGGAAAGACAAATTGATGAATCAGCTCCTTCAGAATGCACTTTAGAAATTATTCCGCCAAATGAAGCGGAACGAAAGTCAGAGCCTGAACAAACTAGTTCGCTACCTGCAGTGGAAAGTTCAGGGATGAAAGATAATGGAGAAAGTACGTCAAGCGCTACAAATGTAAATTCAGAGAAGGGCTTGAAAGGCAAAAATAAAAATCGTAAAGATACACGTCAAAAGAAAGCGAGCGAGACTGAAGCTGAAAAGGTTGATGTTGATTCAACTAGTAATGTTCCTGGAAAGGATAAGCCAGAAGTTACGAAAACGTCAGACGATACTAAAACTGAAACTGTTGTTCCCTCTGAACCTGCAGTAGCGGCACAATCAGGTGAAACTACAGAAGATAAAAGCAAACAACAAAAAGGGAAAACAACTCAGGTAGAAACAGACACCAAATCGAAAAAAGTAAAACCTAAACGAGGAAAGAAAGAACGGTCAGGGAGAAAGGAGAGTGAAAGTGAACAATCTGTAGATGAGGACAGTACATTTGACGTAACTAAATCTTCTACCGAGATCACAATATTATCAAAAATTAATGACGATGCGGCTGCCGAGTCACAATCACAATTAGCAGAGATGAAGGGGCAGTCCAAACCAGAAACAGTTGCTAGCCCACAAAAAGTACCTATAGACACAAAAGCAGAAAAGAGTCCTGAGACACAAATACCAAGATCTAAAGATTCTCAACCACAGGATAGTAGCTTACGGCAACCTGATGCACAGAAGAAAGAGGATGCGGTCACAGTTCCATCTCCTCCACAACAACCAAGTGTTCACGCCGCATCTCCAGCTCAGGATAAATCTAAAAAAGTTAAACCGAGAAAAGTTCGAAAGGAGAGAGGTAGACAAATTAGTGAAAGTGAGCAGTCCGTTGATGAGGACAGTAAAAGTGAATCGACTACGACTACAGTCCAA
>JAQFYC010000636.1:0-50780 GCA_034694165.1 Tomocerus mixtus
CAAATAGGAAAAAAGTTTTCATATAGACGAAGTCAAAATGCGATAATTATCGCACACTCGCGCAAGTACGGGTTAAATCATTTATATTGGACTTAAAACGAATTAATATATTATGAATGAATTGTCAGTAATGAGTGTGCAAGAAAGCAGAAAATTCTACATTTGGAGACATAGTATCCAGTATTATATTGTTACAATGCGGAAATACCGATGTGGCTAATTAATAGATAAATTATATATACCTACTTAACTAGGGCAATTGGTTTACTACAGATAGAGTCTATACTTATGAGCATTCCAAGCTAAAGGTGGATTCTGTATTTAGTCATTTACTACAGCATGGAATGGTAGCAGACAATGTTTCGTTTGAAGATGAAGGCAGCCCAGGACGAAATGCATTTACTCATTGTTAGGCAATCGTTTACAACAGGGAAGATTTTACAGTTTGGCTACCAATATATTTCTCTGTTGTTATGATGTTCTGTAAATATTTTTAAGGAGTCTGTCCCCTGGCTCTTTTCGTTTCTGTTCTCATTGTTAGTCCTGTCTGTCGCCGTATATTACACACCAGTACTCCACTTTAATATTTACCTACCGCCACGAGTTGCTGAAGAAGCGAGAGAAACGCCAGTTTTGGTGGATCGAAATTGTTGACCGAAATGGAGTTGAACTTTTTTAGGTGACACTTAAAGATTTGACTGCGGAAATATTTCTACTGGTCACAGTAAGGAGACAGCCATGTAGCTCAGCATCTACATAAGTTACATAATATGTATTAACGGAATAATAGAGTCCGCAAGATAAATACTAGTCTGTCGTATCTTGGATATAATATTTATTTATTCCTTGTAGATTTGAATGCACAGTGCCAGTGCAGTGCCATTGCATTGTCGTGGATTATATCCTTATAATAACTGAGTAAAGGTAAGACAACATGTAGATACATGGATCCTTGTGTCATGCAAAGCCAAGGGGACAAGGAAACACTTAGGGAATTTGATAAAGTTGACTGTCGTATTATGTGAACTCTGTTTGGGCTAAAGCAGGTTCCCGACCTCTTCCCTACTGAGCAGCCTCCCCGAAGACATTTCTCTCCTGGCTGGAATGAAAATGAAGCACGGACAATCTCCAAGTCTCCACATTCTCAAACTTTATTTCATCTGTCCATACACATAACTTTACTTGACTCAATTTTTTGTTGCATGATTTGAGTCGTGATACGGGGACAGCAGTTACTTTTGCCGGTCTCTTGTCGTTTATTGTTCCCATGTGTCTCTTTAGTTTGGTAAATTCTAATTCTACTAATACCAGTCATCCCTTATAATATCTCTTGGCATGACCTGGCCTGGCCTGGACACTTACAGTATACCGTATCATATAATACAATAATACAATATAATACATAGCCCTTTCTATTTATATTTCTTAAAATCCCTGTATATAAATTATACAATAGTAAACAGTATACAGGAATATAGTATATGCAGGCTAGAATACTTTTTGTTATACAAACACAACAGGAAAGGGTTATAAACTTTACAAAGAAAAAGGAACCTAAGTATTATAAAATATATTATTCGAACCAAGTATATCTGTGTACTTACATGAATGTGAGTGCATTGCATGGCTTCTACCCTATCTCACAAAATCCCATCTTCCAATTCATCAGGAAGACCAGCTCAGTCACCAACACTTGTATGTAGGTACCTATCTCTACTTGCATATTACCAGTACCACTGTAGTACATATTGCGTGGAAGCAAAAGAATATTATAACTACCTATCTGTAATATACTTTTACTATTTAACATAATGCAGGATGTTGGATAAGTGGATTAGAGATCTCAACAAAATAAATGCATTTCATGTGTGTTCCGTTCAAACTAAAGGAAATTGCTTTGACTTTTATTTATCCTGGGTCATTAATAGATCCTTACGGTGCAGAGATTCACCTGGTAAGCAGTCGTATACAAATATAACGCTTATTCCACTCCACTTCACTGTTGGCTAACTCTTTTTCTGGCTCATCTCTCCAGAACAGAACAGACACAAAGTTATGTAACTATATTTATTGGGGTATCAGTATATTAAGTCTCACGTTATCCACAGTGCACCAGAATAACATTTTTCCAAAACAAAACAGGGGGTCACCCTTTCCAAATCAGACAAAAAATACGAACAAATGCGTTGAACACAGATACATTATTGTAGGTTCCTGTCTACACAGGTAACAGCATTTGTTAATCTGTAGCTACTCTTTCCTAAAAATTCTGGTACATACAAAGATTTAGTAAACACAAAGTAATTTTTTCTTGCTCTCTTGCACACACCAATGGTCAAAAGTACTTAAGTACTCTCTGGTTGCAAGAGTTATTAAAGCAAGTAAGGCAATGGTATGGATATACATATTTGTACCCATAAAGAGAAAACATAGCATTGTTTTCGATTCTCCCAGCTAAATAGCTTCATTTGTTTCATGAATGTAAATGGAGCAATATAGGAAATATTTCACAGGAATTCAAATTTCCTTCTTATGTCGATTGCAATCAAATCTGGTTAGTTAAGGAGATCATTAAATCTCAAATCACGAAAATATGCCTCTCAACAGTACTTTCTAAAATTATTTTGCATTTTAAAATAGGCACAGGTAATACAGTGGAAGTTATCTGTACACGCCAATTAAGAACTGCCCCTACTATATAATTGCGCTGTTCCCACAAGGTGAGATTTGGAAATGATTTAGTTTTAAGGCAAATAGGAAGGAAGATAATTGCATTACCTACACGTTAAGCTGGATGATATATATTTTTGTGTTATGAATGAAAAGAAAGGGAGTGTGTAAAGATTGTAATAAGAAATTCCATTGCTTGTCCATCCGCTAAGTTAATGTCTACTTTGTTGTTTGGAAATGTTATTGTAGTACTACAATATATTTATTTAGTGTAGATATTACAATAGATACTATATGTGGGTAGGCAGGCAGTAGGTACAATGTTTTGCAATATATCGATGTGGACGTCGATATCTATTAGCATATAAAAGAGTAAGAAGAAGATTAAAATCTTGCATAATGTATTCTGTAACATTGTGCTTTCATTGTGGAATGCATTATGTATTTACATACGTACATGTACAATAATCTTGTATTCCACTATATAACTTTCTATACAATGCTGTATATATCTTTACTTTAGATCCAAGTAGAAAATTTAATCGTTTTGCTTGACTCACAAGAACAACAATAAGGAATACAATGAAAGTGCAGCTTAAGAGTGGTTAATGTCTAAGGCGGAGAGAAGTGATTATAAGGTGGGCGTTTGTTGTGCATGAGGAGTCCAACCTCTCACTTTAAGCTTCCTCACTTGACTTTTTCTCTTCCCGTTTTTTGTTCTCCGTAGTTCCACTTCGACTTGTCTTCAGCTCTTTTACTTACATAATATTATTCAATACATTATCTATATAGCCTACAAATAACACGATACTCTTATCATACCTCTTCCTACTGTCTTTCTTGTCCTCTTCGTATATTCTGCATACTATGTAGAATATTCTACTTACATACTTATATGTACATACACATTGATGCTTTGTTTTATTGGATGTAATGTCTACAACCACTTACTCTTATCTTATTCCTTCCTTACTTTTACTATTTACATTTACAACATTACAACTACCTTGTCTTGTACTGTTTTTAATGCAAACATAACATAAAACATCTTGGATGCAACCAAACAAACTGCCTCTTTAGCTTTTACATGCTTTATATTATGAAAATACATGATTAACAGCAAATACAAGTCATAGCCATCCATTAACTACCCTAAGCTGCATCCGCTTCAAGAATTAGTGAATTAATTGCATAGATTAGATACTGTATCTACTTCTGTGGAGTAGGCTCTGCATCATTGCAAGATAATTAATTGCTCAATAGGAACTTGTACATACGTTTGCATTACTAGCTGTTGCATGTATTGACGTAGGTCCATTACTATGCTACTGCTGTAGATACTTATGTACTATTTAGTATATCTACAAAAAACACAACCTACATTTACATAACACTTATTACGTATGATTAAAGGTAATTTTCTTGAAAAGGTCAGGTGAAAAAGGCAGTTGCCTACCTACTTAGTTCTATAGTACCTAATGGCTTTGCTTTTGCATTGATTGGTTACAACAAAGAGTTAGGCTACACCGTATGCACATTCAAGATTGACTTTAGGCTTTATAAATTTATTCATATAAAAGTACATAGTAATGTAAAAATGTATTTTATTTTATTAGATAAATCATTTTGTGAATCACTTAGACTTTTGATCAATGTGTTATGTAGGCAAATTAAGCTAAATAAACTTGATTAAATTGATTCATTGGATAAAAATATATGACTTATAACATTAATTATTTGCTCGTCAATTATTCATTATACTATAGAACGTAGTGCTAAGTATCGATAGTGTGTGTGGTATTGCATATAATGTGTCACGGTCTTCTAAAATAAATCATATACTATGTATCAGTGCTTAAGTACTAAAAAAATTAGCAAATTGTGGATAGGAGGGGAAAAGAGGTGGGCCATAATATTAGAAACCCTTAGTGTAAAGCTAATTTCAAAATTTGGTACTATTTGAAAATCAGGGGTAATTAAATTATAAAGTAAAGCGACATGATAAGATTCTCCATCCATATTTTAGCTACGCCATATCAGTACTTTTAAGGATTAGATTTAATTTAATGAATATTGTTTATAATGTGGGTTGCATTCAGATTCTACGTTTTAACAAAATATGCTCACCTCTAAAATAGATGTTCAAATTAGGTAATAAAACGTAACAAGGTAAGTACCTGAACAGAAGACTCACTCACAATCTATCTCATTCCCTATTCTATCCCAGTCCGGTACTACTCTTCAGTCAGCTAACTTAATACTGGGCTCGTATCTAATGTTTATTTATTTAGAATATTTTACATGTTTTGTGCATGTTTCACTCCTTATAATATACGACTAGGTATTACTGGGAACATGGTTAATTATTTTCTGTGGACGAAAGCCACAGAGTTTGTCAGGACAAGATAGTTCAAACCGCAGCATCACCTTTCTACTTATCTTGTCTCCTGAATACTAATTTCCATATTTATCTTAAAGCCTGTTGTGACAAATTCCATGGTAAATGTTAAAGTTACCAGTTCTAATATCATAATTGCCATAATATCCTTCACTATTTAATAAAATAGCAGATGGAGCAACAAAAACAACTTAAGAAAGCAATTTGCATTATTTGTATTGCAGACAAGATAAGGCTGAGACTGGCTATGCTATCGCTATCACAATAGTACTTACACCACAGAGATACGATATGATTATACGATACCAGTCGTGTCTTGCCTAGTTTTCTATCCTTCCCCTTCTTCTCTAAGTACATTTATACTACACATTAGGCAAACCATAGCACAAATATCATACGGACAGACAGACAATACATAATACGCCAGATGATTAATTGTAAGTGGATACGATATGGACATGTAGTGTTTAGAAAATATGGAAATTAATCTTTTATTCCACTAATGGGATTTTCCAAGTAGGAAAGCGACATGTACTTACTTAGCTATGTCATGGCGATTTTAGACTTTTGTCAAATCAAAGCTTTATTCTTGCCCTTTGAGTCTGGCATATCTGCTAACCTTGTAAATGTACAATATGCCTGCATTTAATACTTGAACCTGATTCACAGAAGATCAACCATGTCAAAAGATTTAGATTAACAATGAGTAACAAGTATGCATTAACTACACAAGACAAGATATATGATATTACAGGGCTAACTGTTTCCCTTATCATACTCACAATTCCTAGCCTTTTTTTTGGTTTTTCTTGGAACATAATTCTCGACCTTATTTCTTTCTAAAATTGAATTCTACCTTTTACATTTTGATTAGAATTTGCATTGAACAAATACTGTTTACCTGGCATTTATGTTGATGAACAAGCTGCAAGATATTTATTTAAAATATAATTAAGCCTAATTACAATACAATTATGGCACTAGACTAGAAAAAAACGAAATTCTACTAATTTTACAAAAAAACAGTACAGTGTAAATTGTAACTCGATGTGGGGTTAGGTATATTGAAAAAAGTCAGACACTGTAACACAGAATTTGTACTGTCTAGGCAAGGATAATTTTTACATATTTCTGCTGACAGTACGCCAAATTTTGTGAGTAAACTACAAAGATAACCTGTAAGGAAAGTTATTCCTTAAATGTGTATCCTAATCGTACAGGTTTTGCATGTCCTTTGGATTATTTAGTATAACAGATTTTATAATATCAAACTGTGAGTTCTGTATGACGTTAATAAACTAAATCACTTGCGCAGAATTTGTAGAATAACTGCGAATTGAATTATGTGCAGTCGCTGCAAACACGCCAACAATATTACTTATTTCTTTCACGTTTATTTGTAACATAAAGTGCAGCCAGGCAAGTGATATAAATTGACTAGTCATAGAGAACAGACAGGATTTCTTAAATCTAATTCATTTTACTCAACTCCCTGACCAGATACGCTTAAACATAAAATCCTTTGCATACCTTCTACTCCTTCTTTTGCTGTACTGCTTGCTCTTCACTTCAGTGGGCAATAGCTAATGCAACCAGGTTGACTTTGTCTTGTTAAGAGTTGAACAGACGGCCAACAATGTTATTGTTGACTACTACTACTACCACATTATGACAAGCGAGAAGTGTGAGCATATACCCATTTGTTTAACATTTATTTTTCTCTACAGACAAGTCAAGTAATGATTTGTACTGATCGTTCAACTGATTCAATCAGTAAGTGCGAATCTAAACACAGAGTCTCATCTAATCTCTTAGGCCATTTTTTCTCCTCAATAATATTGCTAACCTAAGCCTATATAGTATATACTCATACACTTCTTTTATATAATTGCATGTAGTAAATGTGAAATTGTATGTTCGTGTCCATATGTTGTTATAATACGAATGTACCATACCCATTGTTAATTTAAGTACTTACATAGTGTTTGTGAAATGTCCGTATGCAGAACAAACAGGATTGTGTGTAATGCGATGTATCATTTTAGCAGAAAATATTTCTGGGATGGGGTTTGAAGAAAATCAGGTAACTAGCATGCAGGGAGATAAGTACTTTTATAAATAAGGTATTGATACGTGCTGCCTGTTGTGCAATGTGGTGTGGCTATCCATTCTGTCATTATAGTATTAAATATTTATTATATACCATCAACAATATATACTTCATTTATTTGCGTATCTAAATACCTGTCTTTAGCACTTTGATGCAAAACTACTAAAATTAAATTCCTTCTAGAAAAATCAGGCAACTGGTTGTCAAAAAACACTATGATTTTTAATGTATCACAAACTGGAGGAACCAGTTACTTACGAACACAAATCTTTCTATAAATAAATATTACACTAAAAATCGAAATCGTTTATATCTTAGATAGTTGTAATAGTGATTATATTCTTACCACTTCTGAACGGTTTTCTTATATTTAGTGTTAGTCGAGAAGGGTAAGGTATAATATATATATATAATAATCAATGAAATCATTGTATAACTATAATAATCATGGAAATTGTTACATTGCTTATTACTGGTACAATAAATATATTTGTTACGATGTAAAATAAAAGTAGGTGTGTATTATTTACGTAGGTAAAATATCGTGATGCACCTTGAATATAGGGAACTAATTTTTTAGCATGTATTGTGTAGCTTTCATTCATTTAATTTTACTAGATTTCCAGTATTCCTCTTCAATATAAAATAGAAGTATATCTATTGGTAAAAGTAAATGCTAAAAAAGAGACTGCATGCACAGTGTACAGAACTACATAATATTATGCACGAGTGGGATAATAATGGTAAAGTTCAATGTATGTATATAAATTATCAAGTATAACAAATAAATTATATCTGGGAATATATACATTATATGTAGTCGTAGTAATAATTATCACCAAAATGATGGTGATGTGGGTAAGGTAATGTATGTAGGCTTATATATATACTAGACTAGAGTGAACGTCCTAATATAGCTACAGTTGACTTGTTGGTTACCAATTGTTTGTTTCTTACGTAACGCAAAATAGCATCACGTAAGAACTGCATTAATACAGATATATGAGACGAGAATGGAAAAAGTAGCATCCCTGGCATGGCATGGCATGTCGTACTTATATCTATTAAAACTAATATTACTTATGTTATCTGCTATCTACATACATAGAAACATAAACCCTAATCTAAAGTTAAACATAAGATGAAGTGGTTTGCTTTGGTTTGGTGTGGACTGAACTCGCCTGGCCCTACCTTGCCTTCTCCTACCTTCAAGAAGGCTAGGCCTTCGTTTAGGACAAGAATCTTGGCTTCTTTTTACTCCTAAGATTTTCTTGGCTCTTTTAGTAGCTAACATACATAATGGTTCGGTTTGAGAGCAACGGATTTTGGTTTCGTCCTCGTCCTCGCATGCAGTTATGTTATGTACTAGTTTGTATATGACCAGGTTGAGTTGACTTGGGATCGTCATTTCACCTTTTCCATTTGACTTACGCTACAATTTTAGCGTCTTTCATTATGTAATGTGTCCAGAATACGATCCAACTTCGTAAAAAGTAATACCAAGACAAGAGTTACATAGAAGATGGTGTATATGTCTATAGCTGTACATTTATTACAGAGTCTGCCCTGCATGATCCGAAAGAAAGGAGACTTGAGTAAAGTGAGCATTGCATTACATTGCTTTGCATGGGACGAAGAGATCTCCAATGTAAAGCGGCCACTTGACTTCATTAACATTCTCCTACGATTGTCACTTTATCGCAACAAATATCTCGTCAAAAGATTGTGTGAAAGGGGAACCAGCTTTATTTTCTCCGTTTCAATTCTACGTCAACTTACTTGCGTATAACATAACATAAGAGGCATAACATTACTTAATATTATATATAATCGTAGTTCGTAGCTATACCTCTACAATGGAATCGTTATGTGCATTTTAGTCTTGTTCATAGTCCATGTTAAATGTTCTGCTCTGTTTCTGTTCTGCTCTTGTCTTGTCTCTCTTCTCTTTATTCCCATTCATCCCTCCGACTAACAAACAAACAACTTTTCGTGAACACACATTCAAACATGACTCCAATATTGTAATCCGAGAACAACATAAACATTGCTACACAAAACGCCATGGCAGAAACTAATCGAGCAGCAAAACTCAAGTCACTACATACAAGCATCTACAACCACACACACCAAACCAGTGCCTCTCGTCTAAAACTACAACCGATGATACACTTAACTCAAATATCTATGTCAAAATAATATAAACTGGACCAGACTATTTTTTGCCTTTCTTTCGTATCTTGTCCAGCCTCATTCAAAGGAAAGCTATAATGTATAATGATATTATGCAATTTCAGATATGAATATTACAAGAAATCACAGTTGTAGAATAGTAATACACTGCTATTGTTGGTCGTATTTAAGTTCAACTGGATTTGATAGCTAAGTTGGTCGGCTTTTTCTGTGATTAGTCCCCATGTAGCCTTAGTCTGTCTGACATTATTTTTAAATTATATTAATACGTACATACATATAGTATGTATGCATAGTTATTTTATAGGGCCATAGTTTTAATGGTAATACATATTTTCTTGTATTATTATGTGTTTCAAACTTCTGATCATTGTTATCAGGTTACAACAACTATTTGTAAATATAATATCATATTTACAACTAAAAGATAAAACATACAAGACATCTTACACATATTATGTAGTACACCCTCGTGTATGTAGTACGTATAAAATGTAATGTAAAGGTACCTGTCCTGTCTCCTGTCTCTGACTTGGAGTTAAGTTCAGTTCAATCCAGTCACCTTACAGTCCAAAGGTATGGATGGTATTAGTATATAGTACAAAGTATAAGTGTAAGTATGTATATAGTGTAAACGAAAGTCTTTACTTGACTAAGTCAAGGTGCGTACCTAAATGAAATCCATAATAATCTTAACCTGTTAGTTTCGAAGATAGAGATAGAAACTGACACACATAAATACGCTACGTACGTACGCGTACAGATTTACATAGTAGTGTTGTTTAAGTAGCCTACAACATCTGTATTTAAGTTCCCATGTCATGTCTTCTGCTACTCCAATCTCCGATATCTACAATGTTATTGCTTGTAGGAGACAAATAAGAGTTGTCTTGTCTATACGACCCACGAATGCCTTCATGTAGTATTGAACAATTAATCAGTCTCTGTGTCGCTAAGAAATCTATTAGACTTGCCATTAGAAACTTTTTTAATGAGACTCACCGGCTGGCCTTCGTCCTTTTTTAATTTTATCTTGCTTTAAAATAGGCGTCGCTGGCCAAATGGATGTTCAGAAGCTTCTATTCAATAGCTACACAAAATTCCTTCTCGTAACGATGAAAATTATTTCAGCAATACCTAGTGTACATAGATTCAAAATTAAATTTTTATAATAAACAACACTTTTACAACAGTTCAGGTACAATGACCAGACTGACCAGAATCATATAGGATACATTACATAATGTATATTAATCCTTGTATTATACTTTAGAAAATACAACACTACAAAGCAACAATGTTCAGTAAGAAAGAACTAATACGGGCTTTCATTTTCATCCCCTTATTACTTGTTTCCTAATGCCTGACTTAAAAACCTCAGCAGACTGAATTTTACATGGTTTTCGGAGGCGTCGAACACTTTCAAGTTCCTCTTATCCTCATCTCAACTTCCCAATTCCACAACATCCTTGTCTTCGATCTAATTTAACAGGTGGTTATTTATCTTACTCTCCAAGCATACTATAAATATGCAATACCTTCCATCAAGTAGGATGATAATAAGCAGTTTCTTCAAGTACTTACAGATCTTTGGTTTTAAGGTTCCACTATTTGTAAGCTGGCCAATTAGTGACAATTTTTTGTGACACTGCAAATAATTAGACTTACATAGTTGAAATGAATTGGAAAGGTTACTAGACACTAGGCATAGACTTTTACCTGTAATAATGCTGCAATATCCTATATCCTGTAAATCGAGTTTCGTGCTAAATAGTAATCCGTATTATAAATAGCAAATACTGACACAGGCGTGTAGCCATAATTATTTAATTAGAATCGTCTAACTGTCTTTATATATTTGTACATGAATCTTAAAAAAATAACAAGATTGCATTCATTTGCAAAAGTCAATAATAGTATATATCTGAAATATTGTATACTAACTGAGCAGCTAGCAATCCTATAATTGTAGTGTGCAGAGTGTGCACTGGGTAACTATATCATATTTTTGTGGTTACGTGTTTGGTTCTGTAACAATTGACAATACAATTGACAAGTTGGTCTGGAGCCATGTTTGACGATGGTGATATTTTATTTTTAATATGATTCATGTATTATTTTATTTACCTTGTTTACGGTTAAATGAATAGTTATCCTCTTAAAGGCAGCTCCAGCGCAACAAAGCGAATGAAATAAGAAAAGAGAGTGTTTTCTGTAAGCCTTCTGGCCTACCAAAACCCAAATGCCATTGTACATCCGTATTCTGTGTCCCCTGTCCCAATCAGATAAAAGCCGAATTTGACGAAGGAAAGGACTTCATTGTGTTGTGAAAGTGAATGAGAATGCGAGTTGCGTTTGTTTGCAGCGTTCGTACCTCATGGGGAGTTGTCTTTTCTTCGATTTCCAAAAACGCTGACAGAAAGAAGCCGACGATCTCATAAGAATTCCATTTTTAGTCAGTTCCAGTCAATTCATTGTAATATTAAAAGATGCACTTTTATAACTTACTTACTGCAAGCATGGCAGAAAGGGACAGTGAATTAGCTGGGCTGAAAAGTATTCAGGCGGTGTTTCTTCTCCGGCTAAATTTTCAAGGAACCAATACTTTAATATCATTGTCATTTGAAATGACCTCTCAAATTATGAATTATGAGGAAGGGGGTCGTGTAAAGCTGAACAACTCTTCAAAAGATAATCCAAATATTTTTGATAGCTGCAAATCAAGGAAAGAAAAAGAAATCAAGAGATTTTTTATTTGACAATTGACATTCTCCCTATATTTTTATAAAATGTATTTCTAGTTGAAAAGATACTTGCGGTACTTACCATAAATTATAAATTAATAATAATGAATGTGTTTTCCACCTCCGCCTCAAACCACAAGCTTCAGACATACCTGTATCAGATTTCAAATCAGCCAAATATCAAATAAAAGTGGTTAAAGTGAACACATTTTTTTATATAATAGGTATGATAATTACAATTATTAGTAATCATGCTTGTATTTACTGATATTTGCCGTTTGCGAATAGATATAAAAAATATAAATAATAAATATTTGAATTATGTAATTTGTGGTCACAAGTCACAACATACAGTAATTTGGTACAATAAAAAGTGACTTATCCCAAACACTACCTAATACTGTAAAATCCTTTGAAGTGTTAAAAGAATAACATTGTCAATTTCTCTCCTCTGCTGTAGTCTGCAAAACAAAAATTAGGGGCATGGTGTAGTGTACTCACGGAACTAGGCAAATACATTTCGTTACTCATTTCGCAACATCCTCTTTTACTCTATTTTGTATAATATATCACAATCAGCGAGCCAGAAGACCAATAACGCGAACAGTAGTAACCGAAGCCATGAAAATCTGATCTGATGTTGTTAGATCAATTCAAAGCGCCTAGCCACTACACCACTTGCCCCCTCAAGGATACACATCGATCTAAAACTCTTACTCATTGGTTTACCTCACATCAATCACACGTGTACGAATTTTGCTCAAATTAGACACATTTTAGACAAATAGACATGAAATACAAATTATTCTGTTCAGCATAGTTTCGGACGCAGGACTGGCAAGACCAAACTACAAAATACTAATAATACATTGCATAGGGCGCTTATTAATTTGCACCCCCTGCACCCTGTTCACCCTGCTCACCACCTGTATTGATTGTGTTAGAAAAGGTTAGGTTTTCAAAAAACGCGCGCAGGATGAACAGGGTGCAGGGAGGTCCAAATTATAAAAACTCATTGCATAGTACGTATATATATCTAGCTCCAAAAAAGACTCCTAGCTATTACGCGGACAAGGTCAACTTAACCTTGAAACTCCTTGGCTTCACAGTACCCCAAATATTATTGCAACAAAGGCCCATTGTTAACTTTCTATTTCTCTTCTGTTTCGACTCCCAAAATTTTGAAATATGATTTTAACTGAAGAAGAAACTTGACTTTGTAAGAATGCAGGCCCCATATTGGCAGGGTTCCATCCTTATGACCCATAGGGGTCACCCACTTAGTATGAATTAGTATGTATCTTAATCCGTTCAAAAGTTATCGTGTTTACGGACAGGCGGGTAAACAGTTGAACGGACAGATATACAATGTAATATTATAAAGTAGCTTCCGCTACTTAATAAGCAATAATATCCAAGACGGTATATCACAAGAAGAATATTATTAAGCTTTTCATTATGGTTCTGTTGGTCATCTTCCCATTCTTAAATTCGTCTCTTTGACTAGATTTTGTTGACTCGTAGCGTAGGTATTGTTCATTAGTTTTGCATTCATGTCCTCCGTACGACGTGGCTAGAAATAAATGATATTTGACCTTTAAAAAGCTGGGTACCTAAGGGAACAATGCTACTTATGCCGACAAGATGAGGACTCATGCAGTTGTAGTCTGTATCTGTAGTATCACCGAACAGGTACTGGTAAATGAATCGTCGGAGTAAATAAATATAGAAAATGTTCATCCTTACTCTTGCTTGACCCTGCCCTAGCCATGCCATACCATGCCACTTGAAGGTAAACTTGCATTCATTTTAAAACATTAGGAGAAAAGGCAACAATGAATTTTGACGCTCTGTTCCATTCGGGTTTTACTATAACATAACAAAGCTATACCGTGTCAGTATGTATTTAACCTTAAGCCATGATCTGTACTTACACAAACAGTATACATAAATAGTGTTTAGTTGTAGTTTCTCCGAACGTACTTGAAATACTAGTTAATGCTACAATATAGTGAGTCAAATGCAATCGTCGTAACATATAATATGCACTCAAACTGAAGTAGACCAACATATTTTGTTGAATGAAGTTTGGAGCCGGTAAGTTTCACGCAGAGCAGAATGGAAAGGGCACTTAAAGTTGAAAATATAAAATACGTAGAATGATATTCCGACAAAGTTTAAATAAAACGCATAAACAATTTAGTTACTTCTAGTCCAAACACAAATCGCTCTCAAACTTCAACTCACAAATGAAATTAATTTCGTCGTTATTCATTTCGTTGCCTTTGGAGTAAACACATTTCCAAAATTTTTATTTTTTCCTTTTCCTCTGCAAATACAAATAGTAAGTAGTAAGAACTAAGGGGACATAAAGAAGGCATAAATAAATACATATAGGTAGCTAACTATGTATGGTGTTATGCGTATGTATTATGCATGAATGATTGTGATTGCGAGTGAGCACCTTGGATTATTGTTATAATGTATTGTCCGTATTCAATGTGTACAGTTGTATATAAGTAATCCATAGAAAATCGAGTCAGTAAATGCTCATTGTTGTGAGCTTATTCTTCGGATTTGAAAGCGTGATTTAACCCCTGTTTTCTAGTTCCAGTTTTCCCAAGTGTGCATTCATCTTTTGTTAAATTCATGCATTTTTCTTCTACGGAAGTCTCCTCTATTTAAGCGACAGTTGGGCCCGGCCTGTCTTCCCTAATCATAAGTCTATCTGCATTCAAAAATAAATATATACCAGGCCAGCTACGGTTTTTGTACACACCACACTCGTACTTTTACATGATATGTCTTTAGAACATGAAGGAAATCGAATATTTACGGCTGGCTAACAATGAGCTGAATCAGCTTTGTTCGGCTTGAGCAACCCAGTATCGTATATGGTAGCGTGAAACTCATTGACAATAAGAAATTAATGGCTAAAGGAGGATAGTCACATCACAGCAAAATACTGGATACCTAGATGACCTGCTCACAGGCAATAAGAGCAAGGGCTACGTTTTTACGTCCCTTTACCTTACCTTACAATTCCAAAATTTAATGTCATGTAGATCAATGTCGTTTACTGTATCTGGGTGCAGTTTGTATATACTTCTTTCACTTCCTTAAGAAATTCTAAGCAGTATACTTATACATCGTTACTTGCTGGAATAGGACAACATAACTTACCTAAGTAAACAATACATTTTACTGTTATACTGATAGTAGTTACTACTCTTTTGTTGGGTCACAGAAATTTATCGTCCTCAATGTCGTGATGCAATGCGGTTAACATTAATACAACAAGAATATTACCTACCCTTGAAGTATAAAGGTAAACGAACATAAAATGCCTTTTGCAATACTCTAGAGCTTCGGTTTGCCCTTTCACCAAAATACACAAAGGAATTGTCACCTTATTATTCATTGACAAAAGCAGCCAACACTTTCAAAATTCGACTTGCACAATTACCTTCTTATTTACCTACTTAACCAAAACGAGACACGATGCCATGAAGATTTTAAATTGTAAATTGTAAAAATTATTCACACGGATCCAGTAGTGTATAGTATACTAATAAGCTTTAGGACTCTAGTGGATTTATATCTAAAGTTAGTATTGGCGCTATATTTAATAGCTAATTAGTTGGGAAAGTCAGCCTGTAGGATTAATGTAACCGGAGGTTTAGGTTACCCTCCATAATTATGTACTAATTATGGGAAATATGAGTCCTATTAATGTTTGTGAGAAATAAGAGAAATGTAAACGTATAAAGCAAAAAGGTATTTATTAAGCGAGAGCAAATGATGTTGACAGAAAGAAAGAAGATCTTGTGTGTGTTGGTACTTTATCGATTATACAGAGATCGATGTGTGACAGACAGGCGTACAGTTACATACATGAGATTACACTTTACACAAATACAATGTGATATGATAGTGTATCGTATCACTATGACATTATCTCCCCCTCCTCTTTGGTTTCATTCCGTGAAACTGAAATGCTACAGGTGGCAGAGTGACACAAATCCGGATCGCAAAAAAAGGCGGTGCAAAAAAATTTGTTCAATGCAGAGAAACACAAACACGCATGTTGGCTTATTCACGCACGCACAATATTACATATATACTGGGTTCATCTTATTTGCAATATTCTCTTTTGCAATGCTTAAGAATAAGATACATTTTATATCATAAGAAAACATAATATGGTGAATATAACAAGATTGGCAAATCACAATATATGTATTATATAATATATCCATCGTCTGAAAGCCATCTCAGAAGAATAAAACTGGGCGTTGGCTGCTAGAATATTGACCATTGTGAGACTAACATAAATTGAGCCTACAAACTTCAAAATGCACATGAAAATGCATGAACATTTTCTTACCAAAATGACCTATTTTCCTGCATTGGCAATTATGTTCCCCAACAATTAAAATTAATCACCACTACAATATTATTAGGATTAGCAGATATTACATAGCAGTTAATTAAATGATTTTCTATTGATCAACTAATTTAATTATTTTGAACCGGTAAACCCGGAGCGGTTCCGGTTGTCCAATATTTAGTGTCTACTTGGTAACAGAAACAGTAGTTGACCGCTTTCACTATCTATTTTTATATAATGCGTAAAAGATACGCATCAATACAATTATTGTGAGCCAATTTAAAATGTTTTAACTCATAAACCTAGTGCCGAATATCGTTATTAAACACATAGTATATTGTATACCCACACACAATTAACCCACTTGGACATGCACGCAATATTTATATTGATTGAAGAAAGATGATGAAAAGGAAAGAAAGAGGGCCCTTCCTTCCGATAGTTAAATAGATATATCTATTTACCATTAAAGTCTCTTTTTCAAATTGGTTGCATTTGGCGTCCGTTTAAGATAGACTATCTCCATTGTGCGAGAATTAAGGAAGCAAAAAATTCCTTCTGAACTGAAAGAGTGAATCAAAAAGATTGTAATTAAATTTGCGTGGATTAAGCCATGTATAGAAGTATGAAGTAGAGTTTGATGGCAGGATAATGGGAAGACTGATTGATTTACCGGATAGTATGAAGCGTCAAATCAACCGTGTTGAGATTTAAGATGCGTCTAGTTTATTGTGATTGTTATAGTGCAATGTAATGTGTAGATTAAGAGAGCTAAAAGAAAGTAAAGGCTGTTGTGTGCTGAGCTGAGGTTCGAGAGTGAGTTGAGTTAACTTCACTTGACTTAATTCATTTTCTTGCTGGCCCTGGCCTTCATAACCATTTTCTCATGTGAATTGAATGACGAGAGCAAAGAAAAATGTCAAGTCATCCTTTCCACAAGATTAAATCCATTTTCACCATACATATAACACATACAAGAATATTTTATATACAAATATAAGCTGTACATTACACACCACATGACACAAATAATAGTGATATGAGGATCAGGATATCTTCTTGTACTGAGGTTGAGACTTTGAGATACAAAATAGTATACATTGGTAATAGTAAGTTATAAACCTACCGATATTATTTATCAGTAATACTGTACATACTTACACTATACCATGACCATAAGTTTGGCTTGTATAGCTTTGCATACTCTGAATATTAGCTTTACACACATAATACATTATAACATCCTACACAAAATCCATATATCAACAACTGTACTGGACTGTTAGTCTTAACTCTAATATTTTTCAATTTTGCTGAATACAGACAGTTTGAGAAGATAAAGATACAATAATTCCCTTCCTACTGCATATAATATTTGTAATACAAGCATTCTACACTCGTTTAAGACCAGCATTAGCTCAGTATCAGTGCATTCATTACCATTGGTATGTAAGCAGTTATAAGGAGGACCGTTTTCCATTGTGGAAGGCAAAGTACACTGAGAGTTGGCTTAGCATTGGCTTAAAGATACTTAGCATGACTTGTTATAAAGTAACTTGACTGGGATCATCATATCATGAGAGTCACAATGCAACTGTATAGAGTGATTGACAGCCGTAATTAGGCTTAATTACACTCAAGTTCCTCCTCTATCTCTTCAGTATTTATCCTTATACTCGATATCTCTTTTCCATGATAAACGGCGGTCAAACAGTCAAATCAAGCCGGAGTCAAGCCTGTCATTTTAATATCCTTACGCAGATACATAGTATACACCTTTGCAATGCCTACTTAAGCAAGTACAATTGCATTTACAGGCGTCCTTCGCTAAAACATATAAATAATACAGTATATTTCTGTATTGGTCAACAAGCACCTGTACAAATCCCATAATATATGCAGTGCAGCTCATAAGGGTCATTTATGCTAACAAAATTATATTAAGTACCATTCGAAATTTTACAGGTGAATTAAACAAGTAAACATCTAGGAAATAGGAATCTATACAATCTTAACAATATATGCATACCTTATATAGTAATTGATTTGAGATGAGAAAAAGATAAAATTATGTTTTAAATTTTAGAAAATGATTGTATTTTGGTATTGGTAACAAAAGTTAGATCCTTTTGGAAAAATTGAGCAGGGATTTTCTTCTACAGCATACACTCCCGTCCCATAGCTATCAGCAGCAGCATCGGTGAATTATTTCATGTTGCAATAACTAAATACTAATTAAGTACCTAGCTAATTGATTGCTGCAGTTTCATTAAATCATTATATACTTATTAGTTTGTATGTATTATGCTGTAATAGCGATGTCCAATTATCTAATATCAATTTTTCATATCAGTTAATATAGATGACACTAATGTTACAAGTAAATTCAACTGTGCAAGAAAACCCTTGCCCAATTAACCGCTTTCCTTATTTTTGACAGTGGTTTTAAGACATAATTACATCATTTATAGACGGTGGTTTTGAAAATTTACGTAATTTTATGACACCCAATTCTCTACCATTATATTAATATTGCATTATTAAGTACTTGCATGAATTCATAAAAGGCTGTTTTGTAGGATAGAATGTACTACAGACAATTAAAAATATTATTTTACCATACTCTGTGTTATTACAAACTGTGATGTGATTTTACTGCCAGCACTTACAACAAGTAGTAACCATAACCAATGCGGCGCCAGGTGTTCTGCGCAACTCAGTGGAACAAAGATCGGGATGCTACTGCATAACCCCATTACACAAAGATTTTAATATGCGCAGGATGTTCCTTAAAGGCTTTTCTGATTGGTACATTTCATCAAAAATTTGACCCTAAGTTGTTTCTGCTAAGATACGATACAATGTTGCTATTTACTATCAAGAGAACCTAAAATAAATCCGTTGTGTGTAGATTTAAAAATTTTCTGTTAAATAATATAGAAGAGCAGAAGTGTTCGGCCAGATCAGCGTGGAAACGCAATCCACTGGCTCTGTACTCTACTCTGTCCTTCAGACCAGGGTGCCAAAACGGGAAATTTTACTTACTTCTTTATGATGCAACTGCATGGGACAGTGATAATAATAACACTGTCCTGTCTGCTCAGTACATTTATAATATAATATCCATCATGTACATAATTCCTGATAATGTAACGTAATCCATTACGCCGTATAATGCAATATAAGTATACATAATATGAATGGTGTAATGTAATCTGGTAAACTCATAGAGCATACAAGTTAGACCATATATGTATCTACTAAGCTTGTTTAGTTTTGCCACGTACTGTACAATATACATACTACATACATACCGTGAAGTAATAATAATATTGCGGATACCTAAACGTAAGAACATTGCATGTGTATAGCTATATGCGTTTAAGATATGTAAGGAAAGGTAAAAGGCTGGTAAAGTAATATGCAAAATGAATTAAGGATAAAAAATAAGCACAGCACGACTCTGAGTGAGTGTAATGTAGGTACTGACTTGATAGACTTGACTTGACCGGCTGGACTCGACTGGACTGAAGATGAGAACGAATTGTTGTTTTGTGTGAGAGCTTTGTAGATTTGCAAGGGAAACAGCACAACGCCTTCCGGTCCTCAGCAGCCAACTGACTTCTCATACAACCTGATCTTGAGCCAACCTCGTCCCTGTCAACTCCCTTTATTGCCATTTTCTCAGTTTTAATTTACCTACTTTTTACATAGGTAACTGAATTTCGTGTTTGCTTCAGATAGTGCATTGAATTGAGCTTAGGCTTAGGCTTAAGCCTCACCTGAGCTAGCTTTGTAGTAACGTAAACGTAAGTGCATAGTCTACATAGCATATCAAAACAGTATAGTGGGTAGTAGGTAGTACATAGTGGATAGGAGAGAAGCTAGTTAAATAACTAACACTTGTTTGCACTTGCAGCATTCTTATATACCTGTTGTGTTACTCTATTAACTGCTCTCCTATACTACGATTTTTCAGATTCGCTCACGCAGAACCATTTAAAAACTCAAACAATTATTTTTACTTAATGCATGTGGTGCACGGAGTGACGTGATGAGGTCAGAGGTACTGGGGATATGACAGCTGCCCCATTACGATCGACTTTGTTCCATCCATGTTTCTAAATTGAATGATAAGTAGTGAGCTTCTGAATCTGCATGACGACTGTTTTGTTTCCCTTGACTCACTCACTTTACATTTTACATAATACTCTTATTCCTCTTCCCTGCATTTGTACGTAATAGTAGTACATATGTAATACCTGCACTTGGATGAGAACTAAATGACTTTTTAAACCAGAAGAGTCCCAATGGAATAGAATTAATAGACAGCGAAACAATAACATTCAATTCTGTGGGAAAAATAAGGTGAGATGTTGTGAGAGGTCTGTGTCTGCCTCACTCGTCATACACACGGTATGTTAATGTTAATGTTATGTATGCATCCGTTCCAGTGTGCTTGGGGTGGAATTGAACTTGAACTTGGAGTGTCTACTAATGAATTATTTATTAATTTACTTCTCATTAAGTATAAACTAATTTCACTCTACGAAATAAATGGCGAGGAATTACTAATCCCTATTAATAACAGTTTTATGAAATGCATTTTTATTTTAATTAATTAAATGGGATTTTAGATCTTCCATGAGTGTGCGTGGTAGAGTCAGATTACACTTGAAGATAATTACAGATATGCCACTTCATGATGAAATTGAAATAACCCACACACATATATACTTTATTTACCATACAATTCAACAAACTTTGCAATGCATTGTTGGAGATGTTTATATACGTACAAAGTACATATCCGCATTAAATTTGTTATCCTATGACGATAGGGTATACATTAAGTATGCATTTCACAATGCATTATTGCACTCTATAAGTTCTTCTATATATAATATTCTATGGTATGCTTTAGGTATCTCTCTCACGCAGGTACTTCTATGCAATCAAAAGTGAGAAGTCAAGTTTATTGATTGAGATGCATACCTAGGTTAGGTACCCATGAGCTAAGTACTTCACATCAATAGATAAGTATGCATTTATAATTCCAAAGCTTGTGTTGTTGTGGTGCATTGCATGTTGCATCGCATTGTTACTGTGTAAAAGCAGCACTAAAGATAACTATGACCAGCCAGAGCAGCATAGTCAGAGCACGATAGGACAGTAAAGAATGCCACCCATAAAGAAACCAACCTATTCATCACAATCTGCAGTACAATGGAACTTATTGTTGGAGTTTCTTTAACTTAAGGTTTGTCTTGTCACTTGACGCGTACCGGATCTCCTGATATAGAACATAAAAATGAACCCACACAGAGAATTACCAACAATAACTTCGTGAGCTAGGCTTTTTCACACTGCACTGCTACGATTTGCTTGTCCTAAGAAATATTATTGTACTGTATAAATACAAAATTACAATTCAACTTAACTGACTGTCATATATTTATCATGCTGATAATTCCATACTCTGTGAATAATCATATAACAATGAGACAGACAGGGGCAAGTGCAAGTGCAAGTGCATTGCATACTTATTTCTGAAGCACCGTAATATATTGTATTGTTATACCCATACTTATTAAGTAAGAAAAAATACGGATAGGTAATACTATTGCCAAATCCTAGAGTACAAATTAATTTACTATTTTAAGATGTTCCAGTATGAACAATTCCAAAAGTTGAAGTTTAATCCAAATCGAATACTTAGGTATATTTCAAAGTATTTAAAGTTAGGACCGTCCGGCAAAATCAAAAAGTGTATTGTATTAGTACAGGTTCATGATAACTGAGCTTACAAAAATTAAAAAATTCCCAAACGAAGGGTCATTTCACTACATACTTATAGCCATACTATATCCGTACTGGACAAAAAACGGTCCAGGAATCACAATTTGACATTTAAAATGACATTAAAGGTAATCACCTTTTGGAATTTAAGTAAACGAATTCTAGGATGTTTTACTTTAAATTCTTTGGAGAAATTCTTTTAGCATGATAGGCAAAAATACTGTAGCATATTTTTATTCCTCTCAATCCTCATAGGTCCTATACAGAAACTCTACGTGAACATCCACCTGCACATGGTGTTCATTCCATGAAAGAGTTGGCTTAGTCCCTAATTTGCATTTTTAAGCAAAAGCTGAAATGTTTCTGGGAGTAATATTTATATAAGTAAAGTAATATAACCATATTTTTGAGGTTACCTATCTTTAATTGAATTTACATAAATATTTGGAGAAAGATTTCTAAAATCCTTGGTAAAGGTTCGCCAGATAGTTGCAGGTTGGAAATAAATGCAAACATTTATCTCTGATGTTTTATAGCTTTAATTCGAAAATTACCTAACAGATTTTGAAGAAACCGAAATTATTCATGGACATATGCACCAACATTCATATGGGGATGTATTTTTCAATAGATATTTTTGGTGCTTACCGTAAATCAATAATAATGCATTTATTCTCCTGTTCCAAATTATCCAGATATTCAATTCCTTAAATATCATAAACAACTGACAAAATGCTAAATTTTATATAAGAGGTAGGTACCTAGTTAGTACCTACTGGAATAAAGGACAAACACTAACACTTCCTTGTTTCGCATGCAAGAGAATTTATTATGTTAAAAAATGCACTTAACTAATAGCCAGAGTAACGTAGCGTACAAACTACAGTTTGCGTTTGCACAGCCACTTATCATTGATTGTATTCATACAATATTCCTGTGAATTAGAGCTCTATGTTAAACGGATTACAATAATCTTTACCATAAAGTGGCATTGCAAAAAATTAATTCAATCAATGACAAGCGTGTCGTATGTTTGCTTATGCGGAATTTCGTCATAATATGCGTGACAATATTGTTAATTCAAAGGACAACTTTGTTAGAAGCATTTTAGTAAAAGTATATCATAGTATTAGTATGCGGCGTACAGAAAAGATTAGAAGTACCTATAATATAATGTTACAGCAAATTTATTTGTAAATAATGTAATTTTCAATTTTAATATTATCCTAGATAATATCACTGTATTGTAAAAAATGATGCAAAAGTTTCAATTCATACCCCACTGCAAATTGATCCTTCATCACTCAAAAATACACACGTTACACACCTGATACTGTAACTACTGCTAAGACAATTCTATGTATGGTATACTACAATTACAATCATAGGGGCTGCCATTATATTATTTATAATGTTTACAATTATGAAGCTACATATCTGATGGGGTTTAAAATTCAATATTTTAGAACATTTGACATATATTCAGGACAGAATTTGAGTAGGCAGACCACCTCCAGTTTAGGACACGGCGGTCATGAGAAATCCATGAAATGAAAAAAAGCCTTCCCTCCCGGTTATGCTTGTCCAAGAAAACGTAGAGCGATGTTCATTGTTGTAATTCAAACTATTTAAAGTTTAATATGTTTTCTTTGATCTTTGATATTGATAACTTGGTATGGGAAACTATATTTATGTATACATATATTTATTAGTATTGATAATTATTAAGTGGGAAACTGTTTTTCCGTCCTATATACTGTATTGAACATCATATTGGAGCAATATCGGCGGAAGTGGTTTCTCTCTCGGTTAACCTGGAATGTTATTTGAATAAATCAGCCTCTTGGGATTACTGGAGTCAATAGTAGGCGGGGGAGTGGGAAACATCGAAGATATTGGCAAAAAATTCCTTATTTGCATTGTTTATCTAGCAATTCCAGGAACCAATCGAATGGTTCATCTTCAGCTGGTGATATCGGCACCAAATGAGCTGGTGTATCCGGTTCAGCTTGAAAAGGAGGCAAAAGCACCAAAGGGTTTGGTACTACAGCATCATCAGCATCATCTTTTGCAACAACAGCTATAGGAGACAATGACGCCACATGGTCTGACAATGATACAGAAGCGGCTGATACATTTTCCACAGCGGATAATACCGACGATTCTGACACAGCAGTAGAAGATACCGGCAATAACATTTGAACAGCGGGCACAGCGTCAGCAGGGGACAATAACTCCGAAGGTTCTGATTGCGATGGTGAAGAGGGAGAAATTGAAACCAAAGGTTGTGACACACCAGACTCTAGCTTATCTTCCAATTCCTCTTCGTCATCGCCTGTGAGGTCAATCAATTCAGGTTTGACAAGGTCCGTAAAAGGCAAAATGCGTCCGTGACCCGGTTTACACTCAAATATGAATCCCACGAGAGGGGGCAGAGGAACTCCTATTTTTCTATTCTGTAAAATAAACCCCAATTGAAATATTAAAAGCAGAATATTCAGATCAGAACCATTATTAAAGCAGGTGGATAAATGTCAAATCGCCAATGTACTTACAAAATCAATTCCTGCACAATTGGTTTTACATATGGACGCAACCCATTTTACTGTCCCCCATTCGGGTATTCGATGTATCGGCCAACTGACCCTATCTCCGACCTTTACAGATATTTCCTGGCTACCTATGAGACAAATATATTTGGCAAATACAGTAGATAGCCAACAATACTTTCGTTTTAATTATGGCTTACGTAGGTGTAGGTATTTATGCATGTTGCTAACAATTACCTGGTACGTAGTGCACAGGTTGGGGGATGGTTACTGTGTCGAGACAAATATTCTTAAAAGTGGTGTCAATATCCAGAGATCTGAGAAAATCACTAAAACACTGGTGCCCAAGTTCTAGGTAGGGAAACTCCAGTTGTAGTATGGCCATAGTTAGATGCAGAGCTGCGGAGAATAGAAAAGCTAGTAATTTTCGTTTGCCCTTTTGGAAACTTATTCCCTTTACAATAACTATTTGCTTTATCAAATTCTATAATAATACCTCCTCTCGTAAGTGAACTGTACTTGCCCTACAAATAATTCATAGTTTATAATGGTCCTTCCTACAATAAATTCTGTCTTTTATTCAATGCGTTGCGTTCCTTTTATGGATTGTACTTTAATTATATTGTAACGTATGTGTCATTATTGTAGTATATATAATTGTATAGGTACACTGGTGCACATCTAACTTATATCCTTGTTAGAAGATACTATATAGCTTTTAGATAGCTACCTATAGCTTTACCTATGTATGTACTATTTATACAAATACATAAAAACTTTAAAGCCTCATTTAATTACATTACGCGCATCGAATTGAGTCTTCAATTCGTTTCCATGTTTACGTGCATAAGGATTCAATTTACATTTTGTAACTATCAGTAAGTACTTATATAATGACCTGAGATTCGAGATTCTGCTAATATTTAAGTACCTAAAGGGGACAAATGACATAACAAAATTTTACACTAACTCTGCTAGTGGAGCAGAGTTAGTGTAAAACAGTTACTTACAAACCTTACCTATTTGAAAATTAACAAAACAAATAACTGGAAAATGCAATTCAAAAAGTAAAATAGGTATTTGCACACTATGGAGTATATATGTATGCATACAATATAGATATTGAATGATGATTACACATTAAATTATAATGCCTGCAATAAATTACCTATTCCGGGGCCCAAGTTTTGGAAAATGACTGTAACTACCCTGATTTTTCATTAAGTGATCCTATAATTTTTATATATGTATCATGTACGTACGTAGTGTACGATATTTGCCTGCTTAACTTTGCATATTGCTTAGTCTTGTTTTTAGCTTTGTATTTGCTGTTTGCTCATTTTGGTGTGTGTATACATATATTTAGTCATGCAAATCGAAACATTTTATTTGAATACCTGCATCCTATTTTTGTTCTTATTATACATAAGAGATTAAAGACCATACTGTACCTCTGCGTATTATTTTATTACTGAAAGATTCATACACATAAACAGCACATTAAAAAGTAACTAATAATTACTGGGTGTCAATATATCTATTAAAACATAAATTACAGCTAATAATTTACTTCTAATTTCATAATTTGTTTGTTTATACTACTTACTATGCTATCAATACTCTGTATCTTACTTACCATTGGCCTATATAAATGCAATGTGTCTATACGTCTACCTTATGGGTATATAATATCTTAATATCAGGTAAAGAGGACAATAGTTGGTAGTAGTAGTTGTAGGACCTTTTCTCTCCCAAGAGTTTATATAGATTCGCAGGACACTTAATACTTCCATTTTTTGTCCTTATTTAAACGAAAGAAATTCAAAATCTACAACATATAATAATGTTAATTTATACACTCTAAATTGCTTACAAACGACTTACATTTTCCATGTCTCAAGCGTAGCAAATCCTCTATGTGATTTCTCATCCTATTTCCATATGGCAAAGTAAACGGATTATGGTGCATGTCCATATTATCCGTTGGCTATGTAATCTTTACGTTAACTTTTCGGTTTGTGTATAATTGAAGATAATTGCAAATGCTTTCACTTCTAACTTCACCACTTCATCAACTGAGAAATGTGTGCACACTGAGGGATTCTTAAGCAAACTAAATATATACAGCTCTTCCCGTAAATATTAAGATTTGAAAATGTTCACAGAGGTTAGCAAATAATATTGCTTTATTGACTATATAAGTACTTACACGTAAATTATATCTATCTATAATTGTATACTCTGTACACGCATGACTCATGAGCGTTTGTCTCACAATCTAAATATAAAGTGTTTTTGCAATAGCACAGTGGTCTATTCCGAAGAAATCTGAGTGATAGTATGAAGATTCGTACACAAGTAAAGTATAGGCCCCGACTTATTTAACTATTTAACGACCGATTCCGATTCTAAAGTCTGGTCTGGAAAGTATAGTTCTGTCTCTGTCTGAGTCCTTATAGCTCCTTAGTTTGCTTAGTGCAAAATCCAAGTACACTTTTATTTCTAAAAGTCGTGTTTAGATATAAATGTATGTAGATAATCAGCTGACTGCGCGTGACATTTATTGAGTCACTAGCTAAAGACTAAGATTGAATGATTTCTCCAGAGCAGAAGATGGAGAATACCTATCAATACTAATTCTGGCGCTGTACATATAGAGACAGCTAAAGATAATAAATAATGAGGACGTGACTTTATTTCAGGAATATATCAGATAATAAAGTGATACATATAGGTATATAATATGTAACTATACATATGTATCAATGTCTCAGATTTCAATTGTGTGAGTGTCAGAATGTCAGAAATACTTTTGTATTTTGCTAACTTGTGGTGAATGCTACTAGTACCTATTCTAAATTAGCCTGACGATCTATCTGTAGTTGCAGAAACCATTTAATAATGAACTGAACTTTCTAAATTATAAATCCTCATCCAAAAGCAGTACTAATAATTCTCTCTTGCTATTTATATACATTCTGAAAAACTGAAATTAAACTGGAATATTCTAAATGCATTGCTATTGTAAAGAATAAAAGCTCTCATAAACTTGCCAATAAGGAAATAAATTCGATAAAAACAAATTATAAGCTAGAGACAAGAGATCTTACAGGGAAATACAATAAAATCAAATGAGCTCTCAGAATTTACAAATCAAATTCATTACACCGTATTGTAATACTACCTACATAGTACTTCTCAGTGATGCGATGGCATTTGACACCATATTTTATTGCTTTGTTTTTCAACTCGTGTATTTGTTCCAGAGAAGAGAGAAATGGTTTTCCAATATGTAATACTATACCATACCATCCAATGCACATTATACATGAAAAGCCCAGCTTGCGCGCTTGTGTGAATACTGTCTGTGTTTTATTTTAAGTATATTAAATTGTAGGAATTACTGATAGGTATATTACACATGTCTGTCATTATAGCTGACTAAGTAAAAACCTTTAGCTGATTGAGTGGGTGAGAAACTGCAGAGAGACGCATAATATTTCCTTTGTAAATGTACTTGTACTAGTATTCCTATCGCCTACCCCACATTCCCATGTTAATTACTCAACTGTCTCCATGAAATTAAGCAATTCCGCATTCGGTTCGTAGAATAATATGTACTATTTTGACCTGACGTTATAAGGTTTGGGCTTGTATGACCCTTGACCCATTAAAATATACAAGCAAAAAATGAAGATTAAGGTTCACTAAACATGCGCCGACTTCTAAAGCATGCAGAAATATGCAATAAATACTTATGAATAAATGATGGAGAATTTATATTGATAGAAATAATCTATATAGATACATATTTAGTCCACTCTGCCCACTAATCTACGTTACAACAGTTACAATTATAATTAAGGTACACTGTATGAAAAGTGAAAGAACAAACAAATAAAAGACTATCCTCGGAAAACACTAATAATTATTTTAAGATACACAAAAGATATAAAAGAGGTAGAAAAAGATACATTGCATTGCACTGTGTGTATTTTTTATAAATACTACATAGGTATAGCAAACTCCTATTAGAAATATATTTGGTAAAGGAAGCAAGTTCAGTGAGTGCTTTGGTAAAGGAAGAGGAGCTAATGGGTATATTTATGAAGTTAAGAACCTACGATTATCTATTTCAATTGAGGAGAAAATTGGCAGGTAGAGACTTGGCCAGGAGCACTTGACTATCATCATCAACAACAGCATTCTCTAGAAGAACACACCGAGGCCGCTCCATTATTTCACCACTTTGTAGTGCACTTAACTACACATTAACGAATTACTTACACATATATGTAGCTACGTTATATCACAATAGAGAGAAGGCCTGCGCAGCTCATCAGAACAATATATACTCGACTTAATACACTATCTGTGAGCTCATCCTGCCCTGCATTGCCTTCTTCTATTTTCATTGCATGTTCCTATTCATTATTATCATCATCATTATGTTGTGTCTATGCCTTAAGAAACATTACACCGACTATTATTGTAGTGTAAGAGCACTTTCACTACATGCTATTGCTAACCATACAGCTATTATGCCACTGATGCTACTACTAAAAAGGTATCCATTAACGAGATAATAGAATAATATTATTATAGCCAACTACATACATATTACAATGCATATATGTGCCCACTACATAGATAATACTATATACCACACTTAATGCTTATTGTTACTCCAATGCAATGCAATCTAAACTATAATTTAGCCGTAGCTAGCTATTTAAATACGATAATTGTACGTCTATATTCCAGATATCACAATTTCCCACAGTACTATACACACAAATACCGAAGCAACACTCGTTAATCCGAAATAAACACGCAATAGCCAACATTACACTAAACATAATCCTTTGAAAGCTTTTTATTACAAATTACATAGTCTTTATGTGAGGCATACTCAATTGTTCTCATTGAATTATAATTGTTGGCTGCATGCGTGTAAGTATATGTTGTTTTCCAATTCTATTATACTTTTTACAATAACGACTCACTAAAAACAATGCAAAACTCTCACTAAAAGGAAATACATGTTATAAACACAAATAGCAATTCATTTTAAGGCTTCCTAAACTACTTGCGTTTTTTCTAAACTTTTACTCCAGACAGCATGACGATGCTCGACTGAAAATTATATACCTAGTAAATAAGACGATGATCCATGAAAGCGTAATTCTACATTTTCAATGCACAACAAAGACTGAATAAATAATAGTGCGAATTTTTCTAGATTCTCAGTAATGGCAACTCAGTGATATGCTGTTCACAAACGTCATAAGTTAACGGAGCGGACCTACTTATGTATTTATACACTGTGTAATGAAATGTGTATATAGTAAGTATTAATATACATACATATATGTATTGTGCTTACCATTTATTATTTAATTTACCATAGGTACTTAAAATATAATGCATAAAGTACGAGTTTACTACAATGGAGAAGATAACACCAGTGTGAGTGTGCTACATTATACTTAAGACTGAATAAATTTTTAAAGTTTTAAGTCAACTATGATTAAAGTAAACAATATTTATGTATTAAGTTTCTATATTATTATGCTGTATAACAAACAAATAAAGTAATATTCTGTCAAGGTATCCATATTAAAGAATACTTTGATGATACAATAATGGTATATTTAACATGGAAAGAAAATTACATCTCATTACCACTATATATTACTTAAGACGTTTTATAAAGAGAGGGTTGGTTGAAAAGAATAAACGAAATTGAAATAGCGAAAGTGACAACTACAAGTAAACTCATCTCAAAAATGTTTCACTGCTGGCAATACAGACTACAGACTATTTAAGAATGATAAATGATTGCAATGGCCAAGCAAGTGTGAAGAGAACAGTTTATAAAATGATGGAAAGGGAACATAACATGAATGAAGCTGTCTGAAGAAGAAAGAACGTCAGTACTTGAGACTTGCAGTCTTGTTGATTGCTCAGGTAGGCATAAGACACATTGTCATGACACACGAACAAAACAAAATTTTATGATTCACATCACTATATACATCCTACTTATCATTATATTAGAAAAGATACATACATACTCAGTATCATAGTGTTGCATTGATTTATTGAAAAGTTGGGGCTTAATTTCCCGTATTGCACAGTGTATAGGTGCAAAGTAAAGTGATGAAAATAAAACCACATTTATAAATACATTATTGTTACATTATTGTAGAAGTTTATCTGTGCT
Organism: Tomocerus mixtus; assembly: GCA_034694165.1. Lineage (NCBI taxonomy): Eukaryota > Metazoa > Arthropoda > Collembola > Entomobryomorpha > Tomoceridae > Tomocerus > Tomocerus mixtus. The sequence continues at coordinate 31,080 of JAQFYC010000636.1, forward strand.
GTCGGTTATATTAAATATTTATTCTAGATACATGCAAATATGGGAGATAGCAATATATGTGCATAATAAATTATACGCAAAATTTCTAACAGCTCGTAGCTCCTGCGCCGTTATGTGTACTTCATGTATTGTGTATCTTTATGTTGCATTGTACGTATATTTACCTCCTGATTCATAATACACATCATGTATTTTATTTACAAACCCGTGCCGTGTTGTCATCCGTACTCCGTACTATGATAGATAGTGTAATAGGTACTTTGTACAGTGAGTCATTATTTATTAATTTCCCAAAGGCATACTTAATTGTTACATTCAATTAAATTTATTTCGTTAAGTAACAACCTCACAATATGCCAAAATCAAATTTTAGTGTCAATAGAGACTGAAAAAATTTTAACGTCAAAGAAAGTATGGAAAAACGAATGTGCATATGCAATTTCTTCTGCTAACTATGTGTACATATCAGTAATATTGACATTGTGCTCAATGTACAGTTGCACAATAAGTAAATTCACAAAACGTTGCAATCCTACAGCCATTTATTGGTTTGTAGTAATTGCAATTCGAAATGGATTTTAAATATTATTAATTTAGCAAAAATGTCCCTTCATGACAAATGCTCATTTTGTTTTAATATTGTACAATGTCAAATGTATGTAAAATATTTGTGTATTTAAAAGGTTGAGTTAAGGCCAAACCAAGGGACATTATAAGAAAGCAGAACGGATGAAAAGACCTTGTGTGTATGATAGTGGGCGGATGAAGAAAGGAGATATGATTGAATTGAAGATGCAACAAGATTCTGATGATGGTTGGAGAAGAGATGGGCTAGATGCCGACAATGTGGTGGCAAAGATGGGAAGGCAGACGTTAGAAACGTAAACGAAGAGCTAAGGATGAGAAGGTAGAAAATCCAGCAGAAATCTCAAGAGCAATGCAATTCACTGCAGTAACAACGTGTAAAGAGCATACATACCACTACTATAACAGAGAGCGAGCCCAATACGCAAGACATATATAGTAATGTGGAACCTGGACTGGACTGGACTCAAACTGAAGATCTGAAAAAGGATGCGGATGGAAATGCATATTCTTCCACCCAGTGCCAGTGTAAGTATATAAGTACTGTATAGTATACAAAACATAATACATACTCATACATATATTCAGTAGGTACAAATATAAGGATGAACATTTTGTACCTTTACTTTACATATACATTTATCTTACCACATATTGACTTACACACATTACACACTCTGTACTCACATACGCATACAATACAATACACTCACACATTTAATGTGTATTAATATTATGCTCACTTGCTTAGGTCAGGATAAAAGAGCAGGGCAGGACACAACACAAGTAGAGATTACAGAAGACGAGCAATAGATGTTCAATGTTCATTGTTCATGTGTCTACCTGCACATGCATGTATTAAGTATGTCATGAATGTATATAGATACATGTATACAAGTACATAATAGCTAACTTACTAAAGTACATAGCATTTTCTACGCCTAATTAACTTACATCCTTACTTACTTATCGTTACCTTACGTTAGTGCTGTTTTATATTAAAGGAACAGGTGATAGAACATCATAGCATATCGCAATACATAACCTTTGGTTTAGTTATTTGCGTTTGGACAAAGTAACCTGAAAATGGACAAAATGCCTTAGTATATTGTAGAGTACATACATAAGTAGCTTCACTTAACTGGTTAAATGTAATGTAAATGCACGAATGTACATTGCATTAATATTACGTAGACTATAGCTTTGTACATACATCCCCATAGAGTAAGTAAGCACATATAGACATAACATAATGTATTATAACGTGTTCAGAGTTCAGATATGGGAATTTGGTTCGTAACTTCGTATCTAAACACAGTATATAGAATGTAGGTACTTTGTTAGATAAGTTAAGTAAGTGAGTGAGTAAGTAAGTACTAGTAGTAGTGGATGAAGTGGAGAAACAAGTGGATCGAATAAAACAGAGCGGAGAGTGAGTAACTGAACAAAATGTATAAGCATGAGTATATATTATGTATGTATGTGTGTATGTATGTATATGTAGTACATTCATTATTTATAAGATAAACTTTGTATTATACAAGTAGTGCTTACTAAGTTAGATACTGGTTACTTAGTATACTTAGTCAGTTTAAGAGAACTAACTCTAACTCTACTAACTAAAGTAAACTGTAGACAATACTAGTTGGTTGGTAGTTGATAGAGAAGCTCATCGTTAGAAAACGGACGGGTGGGATAACATATTTTTACGAAGTATAGCAATTCGTTGTTTTCTTGTAGTTGTTTGTGAGTCGTATGTAGACATTAAGCAACTTGTGTTCTTTTATCCAATGTATCTTCCTTCACTGGTTTGGTTTTCAACGTTTGTTGCTTGCCCCAGCTTGCTTGGCTTTGGCTCTGGCTCGGTTAGCTTTGGCTTTTGTGGCTTGGGCTCTCACTGAGAAGAGTTGACTTAAAAGTTGACTTGCCTCGCTCATGGTTTGGTCTGACTTGACTCAGTTCAGCTCAGCGTGACTTCCATCCATCCCATCCTAGATCCAACTATCCTATATCTCGAGTGTAGCCTTTGTTTCGTCATGTTGGTACTAACAATTGACAATAAGATAAAACAAGACGCATTTCTCCAAGTTAAGCTACTTTTACTGTATGGGAGTGAGTGTGTAACTATATCTGGCCTGCTCTGATCTGGTCTGGTCTGGTCTGGCTGGCTACCCTTCCATTTCATTGCATTGCATTGCATTACTTACAACGGTAAGTATTTAACTTCAGTATCAGTTCGACCAACAATACACTATAACATAGAGGTACATAGCTAGATTTCTATTTCAACTCACCTCTAATGTGCATACTTGGGAAACCTTACTACCTGCTTAGGTAATACGTGTAAATAGTAAAACATGCATTATACTATTATTATAAGAGGGCTGGTAGTTTGTGCTATACTTATACAGGGATGCTAACGATAAATACAATGCAATGGTAGCTCTGTGCAGTTCAGGTGAAGTTATGATGATTATTGACATTCCTATAAGTTGTACATAGCAACTTTGTGTTTTGTTTTTTACGGAGAAAAAATTCACTGTCTCTGATCTGTGCTGTGTTATTCTAAACAAAGTAAAGTCTACAAGAGCACTAACTGCAATGCAATAGAATGCAGAATGCAGCTTACTCACTGAGACAAGGCAAGGCTGCAACAGATACAGATAGCTAGATGAGATTAAGAGTGAAATAAGCGAAAAAAGGTGGTGCCCTTTCCCTGCTCAGGTCATTATGTGCATTTAGTTCAATGTCAGGTGCAATTCCAAGTTTTTCCACTGGACTCGCTTAGCTTTGTCTCCAAAATGCAGTTTTGTCGTAAATTACGTTAGATTAGCTGTTGATCTGTCCTAGATAAACTGTTTCCTCTTTCTTTTTCTCTTATTAATACTCAACGCAATTATCCTTCACTTTATGAATCCTTTTCTTTATATGTAATAGTAGTTCACTCTTTATGTACTTGCATACCTATCTAACTCTTAACTATTGGCTAGCACTTTGTTCACCCTGTGCTAACTCTAACTGCCTTCCTTTTCTGTCCCCACGAGTTGACTTTGACTAAACTCCTGCTTACTGTAGCTGAACTATTTACTAGAAAGCTGACAATGAGATGAGTATTCCATCTTCAGTGCCATCCAATTCCAATCCACTCCACAGTCCACTCTTCTTTTCTTGACTCTTACTTCTCTGGTCTCCGTTATACCATTTTTTTACATTTTCATAATACGTCGGTGCACGGATGCAGTCTATCGGTGCAGAGTCAGAGTCCAAGTATGTACTTTCTGTATAGATAAATACTTGAGTTTAGTTAGGTACTATACTACTGATACTACCTGCATAACTTGTCGTTTATATAGTTATGCATACAATAATGAAATATTTTTAATGTTCTTTTCGTACTACTCATCCTCAGTTAGTACAAATGGATACATTCTTATCCAATTCTATCTATTTGTCTGTTAAGTCCTAACCTGCACCCCTTTGGGAAATTTATCTTTATTATACGCACAAAAAGTATGTAATTTTCTCTCTTGCTTTACTACACATATTTATATACGATATTAAATATTGTTGCTTTTACGTCACGTACCAACCATATATTTGTTTACCCTCTATCATTTGGATGCTTTATTTGTAATTAGCGTCCAGAGCCATATCCATAAGTAGTTTGCCAATACACTAAGTGTTACTTAACACTTAGTATATTAGTAACGTTAAGAAAATCATAATAATACTCATTTCAAATGGGATCACTTTAATCTATCCCCAACAAAAATGCTTCAACTTAGTAATATTCTATTGGCTATTTTTGTCATGAGTATTTTACAAATATTGGGATGCCGAATACTTTAAGTACCATTGGAACACTTAGAAAATTACAGCTTACTAAATTATTACCATTAATTATTACTAAATATTTGAAATAATTTTAACCATGCATCACTATTCAAAACACTTTCTTAAAAAACCGGAAGTGTCAGTGTAGTTTAATAAGTATGATGAGAAAGTATTCAGAAACTTGCTACATTTTGTAGATTTGTGGCCAAGAGGCAGATACTACAAGCAGTTGTTGCGCATATACAGATAGTGGTACGAATTGAAGTGTTGACTCTTTTGACTGGGGAGTTGACTGGATTTGCTAGGTGTCTGGTTTGTGTGTCTACTAGATGTAGAATAGAATTAAGCTGACTGAAAGCTAGTTTAGTGAGTGAGTGAGGATGAGAATAAGTAAAAGAGTGGACCCACAAGACAAGACACACAACCCACCTTTTTGAGCTTATCAGACTATTTAATGTACATACATGAGTCTTAAAAAGTTGACATCTGTTCTACGTATTGACATGTTATTCTGATTTAGATCTCTGAATGGCTAGTCATTCCATTCTGGGCTTCCTTTTCCTTGCTCAACTTGCTTTTTACTGCCACTCCACTGTTCTCAACTCGTACGTATGTCTCTTGATCTAATCCGCACTCTGATTCAATTCACCTTCTTGCATTTGCACACTCTTACTTTATTACTCAGAACTTAGGTTAGGATTCAATTCAATTGAGCTTAAGTGGAAGGACGGATGGATGTAACTGTCGCTCTGTACACGTTTACCCTTTTGAATTTTACACATAAATAGCTTTTCAATTGGATTCATTGCAGATTACTCTTGTCCTACAACACTTTCAAATAATGTAGATGCCATTCCGTTGGCTGTCAAATGTGCACTCATCTGAACTGAATGCTACATTTCCCATTAACAGCTACAAATGTACAACCGATGTATAGCTAGTGTAGATGAGGCGATAATATTATGCCAGGCTACACAACATACAAAGGTAAATATGTATTAGATAGTTGCACCAGTCGGCAGTCACTAGTAGCTATTCACCCGTCTATAAATGTAGCTTTGAGGCATGGATGGGCATGGCTAACATAATAAGTAATTGGTAAGTTGTCACATCCTATCATTATCATTATCACCCAACACTATGTTAAGGTGTAAGTTAAGTAGCCAATGTCAATTTAGTTACATTTACAAGTTATTTCTGTCGGCATCCTTCGATAAATTCTCTTCGTAAATTTATGCAGTTACAACCTATATAACTATTTAATTTTTATCATTAACAGTAAGAAGCAGGGCTCAGATATCATATTTGAAAAATATTTACTTCGTTTTCGGTTATTTACTAAGTTATTTGTATATGTTGAAGGCATAAAATCCAGAGACATAGCATGTATATATTTTTATTTCATGTGAAGTGTCAATATTACAATCTTCGAGAATGTTTTTACTGTGCCAGTTTTATTTTATTATGCAATGATTTAAATGCGACATAACAGCAATTTTAAATTGATGAAAGTTATCTTTAAGTTTACATTCACGCAAAAAGTTCATCAGTTGCAGAAAACTAACGCAACTACAGATTCCAAAATACATGTATATGGATACAGAGTATTGCTCGTACTATATAGTACCATTCTGCAGGATGAATGAAATGACCCCTGCCCTATACCTATACAAAACTTTAATTCTAAGTATGTACCTGAGAAATATAATATAGAACAATATCCATTATTTAATTTAGTAAAAGTAGAGCCTCAAAATATTTATTTAGTTCTATATGTGAGAAAACCAAAATTAGGGTTTCCATTTTATTTTCGGCGTGCTGTCAAGTATTGACGTTAACTACGTTTTGAAAAGAACGTAAAAGAAATAGAGCAAAGAAGGAACAATTCAATTCCCTGGCAAATGAGTGACATTCAATAAATACCATAATATGTATTGTATATAGTCCCTAGATAGAAATGCAGCCAGGCCAGCCACCTTATTGTTAACCAGCTATATTCTATTCATTACCTAGCATTGATATAATAGTAGATAGAGAATTTTGTCAGCCAATAAAGCCCTCCGCATGCACAATTCCGTTACAGACAACTGAAAGCAGAAATCAAGAATATTCAATTGAATAGCGGATAACAATTCAAGGATTTACTAGGTATTTATGTTTGGCTGGAGGCTGGTTCTCGTCACCTGCATTATACCATTGTAATTTGAATAACCAACCAACCACCACACCATGCCAGACCTCTATACAATGAAATGCTTATACAACACACAAGGGAAATAGCTCTTCAAAACTAATCTGACTAACTAATCGTAAATATCTACACTGTACATAAGTAGTATATTGCTTAACAATTCGCCAGAGGCATTCATGTTCCCCAGAATAAGAATGCAGCACAAGTCCCATAATATGAAAACTTCACTTAACTTATTTCCTTTTTATCCTTATTAATTCGCAGCTTATGTGTGTTTATAATATTATAACGAGCATTAATTAGATATTTTGCTCTGCGTGCCATATTTGTAATACATAATTAAATTTTTTAATTTGGCAACCCAGAAACAACCATGTGAAGAATACTTAATTTTTACATTATAATGCTGAGTAGAGGAAACCAAATTATAGCTAATAATTGTATTACACGTATTTTAAGCAAAAATTAATGTAAGTACGTTATACCTACATTTAAAATTTCTATTGTAATATATATTATGTGTATTATGTCAAAAATGTTATACATATGCTCAGAAATACTTATAGTGCTATGCAGTAAGCGTGTAGTACCTCCTATCTAGGATACTACAGGACCTTATTATATTTTGAAGAATTTTCATGCACAATAATAAATTGTGTAGAAGCACCTACATTTGTTATCTCGACAAGTTCCAGGAATATGTTTGATGAAAGCTGCCGAAAACTTAGACACTTCATGTGATAAAGAGTTTTGTTTTCGAAAGTGTTTTTCTAAACAGCGGCTGAATAGGGAATTGAATGCGATTAGCTGGCGTATTTTAATATAATATTTCAATGTATGTAGGGATGCACATTATATTGGTCAAGTTAAACAGGACAAGATTAGAAACAGGAATTCAAATAAAAACGTGCTTGAGATAAGTTGCTGTTTAAAGAAAGACGGAGTAAATGCTAATGGAAGATGAGGGTAAGGTTATTTGCTTGAATGCAATTTGCTCCTAAGAAATCTATAGTATTAAGAACGATAAAGACTTCAGAGAGGTACCTACTTATGTATACGTAATACACTGTAAGTTTTAGTTGTGGTACCTAAAAAGATTTTAGTGTAGTACATAGAATATAGTGTGAGAATTATATAAGTAGAAGGAGATAATAAGGATGAGCATTCGATAAATATAAAAGGAAGACATATTGCACAGAGGTAGTATCTTCAGTAATTTCTTGATTCTCCTTTGCGTCTTGATTTACAACTCTAGAAAAAGTCCAATGCACGAATTTTCTCATCATCTCATGAAACGATATAAAAGGGATGAATTATTTCTTGACCCTATTGTCACAGTTCAATTTGAATTTCATTTCTGAGTGGTCCGCTCTCACTTGGCATGGTATTTACTACTTACCAAACGTATTTACATACCTACACACAAAAATTATTAGGTACCATACATTAGCACCTACTAAAAGTACTCACTCTTAGGTACAATAATGATGATGATGATACATATGTACTTAAATATAAAACCTGAACCTTAATGTGTAAAACTCATCCGTGGCAAATCGGCAAAAGGTACTGCGAAATGTACATACATAAAAATATTATGTAGTGGTAAATGAATAATACTTAGGTAAAAAGAATTACAGATAGAGATAGAAGTAGGTAGATAATCTGGTTAATTCCCCTTTGTTATTACACAGCACGCAAATCAATATCTCTAGTAAAACATGAACATGCCAACTTTCAGCATAATATTATTATGTATGTACAACTAATGAATATTATTGTTTTCTCAATCCTTCCACTTTTCTCCATAGTAATAACTAGTTAACACATGGAAATGGTAAATAGAACCTTTTTCATTGCTGGTTTACGTTTGGTTTGCTTTGCTTTGGCTCAGTTATCATGTGGGGATGTAACCCAAGTAAGTTATTGTTAGGTAGGTGGTGGGTAGGTAAGTTAGATAATAGGTAGCACATAATATTATGATTATACGTAAATAGCAGGTAGTTTAGGTAAATCCCATCTTATGAACAAAGCAGGCGAACGAAATAACAAACCATCTGCTTTATTATTTTCTAATAGTTGATAGTTGCTGAGCATTGGCTTCGTTATATGGCTTCAGGCTTTTTTAATAATTAACATGGCCGTACTATCATATCATATCACATCACATCACATCATTGCAATTCTAATGTTCTACCAATGCGAAAGGGTAAGAAATAAGAATTAGACCTAGAATTCAACTATGTAACTAAACATGTAATAATAAGTAAGTAAATATACCGACCGAAACTACACACATATAAATACATAGTAAAATGTGTGTATTTTGCATAAAATGGTTTTCTGAGTTCAGTTGGTTGGATTTGGATTAAATTGCACTTGCATGATATACAAGTAAATAAATAGTAGGTAGGTAACTAAATTAGCTATGCTATACATACACTATACTTACTAACAATGTAACAACAATGTTATTGTGTCAGATAACTAAGTGTAGATGTACATGTGTAGTCAAACGAATTCTCACAGCAATAATAAACATTTGTTAATGAGCGGCCGAGTAATTGATAAAGAAATATAAATGATAATTCACTATTTCTCCCAACTAATGCTATTATAGAAGGTATTAAAGTTCCAATTTACAGGAAAACTAGTTTTTTACTTTTTACTCTGTTCTGGAAATGAAAGTTCAAGGATTAGTCTCCAGCTTTTTCACTCTTTTTCTACTTTATAGCCATATCTTTTAAATTAAAGGAGGTTAGAAATATTACTTGTGCTTGCATAAATTCAAATATACAATTATATAATGCATCTCCCTGGACAACATAGTCGAATAGAGAGCAGAACATATACTATATTTGTTACCTGTAGATGTAGTTAACGTGTATAATAATATTACCATACGTAGTTTGGTAGATACAGTGAGAATGGCAAGCTATCCATCTCTAGAATATGAAAGCCATGAAATGGATGAATGGGTGCGCACAGAAGACAGACATATTACAGAACAGAGCATGGAAAATGTTCGTTATTAAAATGTAAAGTAATAAGGATTATATTGTATGGTAAAATTCAAGTATTAAATATCGTCTAAAATTCTATGAGGACTTAACAGGCATGAGATACATAATGCATTATTGTGTAAAATATAGCAATCCTTTAGATACGTAAAATAATATTATATAGCTGTGTCTGTGTAGTATTTCATTAGGTCATATTTTATTATCATATCTTTTAGTTAAACTTACACACTCACTCACAGTCAGTCAGGAATTATGTTTCTAAGACATGTATGTGTGTATCTGTGTAAGTAAAACTAGAAAAGCAGGCAAACCACGAACTAACTATTGTAATATAATTCCAGTCGTACTATAGTAAGGATAATATTATATCTGTAGTCATAGTTTAAGAATTATGTGCAGTACCTATATTTATATATGTGGAGGGATAGAGACAGATATGTATAATTGTGTAGGTACCAGACGAAAAACTAAGCAACAAGTAGTTTAAGTTAGTAAGTAAGAAAGAAACTGCATGGTGAATATTTAGAGATTGGGTTCCATCTTCGGCCATTCTTCTCACAAATCAGCCCTACCCATTTTCATGGGGAAACTTTCGAGTCGACTGAATTTAAAGTTCTCTGTTCAACTCAACTCAACTCAACTCACAGCTCAACTCCATCCAACTCCACAAACTTCATGAATGAAAAGTTGAGCCACGCACAGCCTTGTCATAATATATACGTTAATACTAATATTCATTTTAGGTATTACCTGAGTGAGTAATGTCTTCTTTCTTGTTATTTTTTGGCTTGCACTGCACTCCAATCCTTATCTATCCTCAATCCTCATCGGAGTGTAATAGTGATACATAAGTAATGAATTTTAAGGCAAGTGTAAATTAACTGCATATGAATAAATAAATGGAAAAATGATTAGTAAATCACGATGATGAAGCTTATAATACCAAAACCATTCTATTTTCCTTAACTTAAACACAAATGCAAAGTTTATGCGAAATTATTTCAAACTGAGAAAATGTTTCCATGAATAAATGAATTTTTTTATTAACCTAAACTAAAAAGTAATAGGTTTACTTTTCATAACGAGCTATTCCTTCACTACCTATTATATACATGTATGTATATCAAGATAATATATGTAATATCTACCGACTTGAAATAGTGCATAGGTATTGTATAATATTTTAGTCTTATAGTTGCAGAAAGAGTAATATTATGTATCTATGAATTTTCCTTAGGTATGAGTAGTTGCGCAATATTACTATAAAGTGTAAGACATATAAACTAATCTGAAAGAAGGTAATGTACTAAATACAATGAGAATTAATAAGTAAAATGTTTTTATTTTCATTTGTTTCCGTTCTGTGTGTTCATCCATATTTAATTGTATATAAATATTACAGATTCTTGTGTTGTGAAAATGTACTGTATTTTGTACATTCAATTCATTTCATTTCAACCACTTTGCACTCTGATATTTTCACATTTCTTCACAAATTATCATCATGGTATAGCTACAAGGATACATATTTAAATTATAAGAACGCCAAACTGCGAACTGCATGCCTTGCCCTTGCCTTCTCTCGAATAATTCCAAGTTCAAGTTTAACTTTAACTACAGTACAGCACAGTATCCTTTCGTTTGACTTGACTTAAGGTGTAACACACTACAGTACAGTACAGTACACGGCACAACTCAATACAAGAGCACATTACACAAATTAGATGAGAGAACGAACAGCTAGCATTAGCAGTAGTGATTTTCGCACTTGAAACACCACCTACACGAATGAGTTAGCTTTTAACATTAAAACAATAAAATTTACACACGTAATATACATAAAACATGTGTACTCGTACCATTAGTACACGCAACACACAAATACATTTATAGGTACATGACATTTCTTAAGTAGGTAGGTACAATCCTTTAAACAGCAAAACATACATCATTACTTTACTTGTTAGTCATATTGTACATAATTATTGTATGCCTACGAAGATATTTTTACGACTTACATATACACAGCATAGAGTTTCATCTATATAGGTAGAGCTATTTAACTAGCTACTAAATATGTTAACAAAATAGAGGGAGGTGAATATAGACACAAAAGAAAGGTCAGGTGATAATTGGTTATGTAAGTGTTTCGAGTTGAGACTGAATTTTATTAAAAGCCACCCTTCTTTTAATCCTCCACTCTCCTAGGCTAAAATCTATGGATGGAGGGAGATAAATAGTGTGTTTTACAAATCCTATAGTTTCCAAGTCTCACATTGTAAAAATGTTAATGCATACGTTAACGTAGCTAAATAATTACACGAATGTAAATACTTATGAATGCATCTGCGGAGCTACTAAATCCTAATGCAAATACGAGCATCAGCCAATTGTAAGTTTTAGGAAGACTTTATTTATGTAGAATGCGTTTCGATTAATTCAGTCTACCTAATACTTTTAAACAAGGCAATCTCTCTTATCGCATATACAGGACTATTAGTATCTTTGATGCAGAACATTTTCAAAAGGGACCTAAACGTAAGCACCAATAAATTGTAAGATTTATATTTACTGTCCGCATTTTGTAAATTGAACTTTACCCTTTAATCCATATAATACGAGTTGGGACTTTTGCGACAATTCTATTTTATTCTGCTGACTAATTGTAAGTATCTGTACGTACCTATAAACAATAGCAATAGCTTTTACGGTGACAAATGTAGAAATTTATTTCTTATAAGCTCAAAACATACAGAGGGTGTATGTATTAAGAAAATGTATGAATCATAGAAAATTGAACCAAAAAGAAATAAATCTTTCAGTTAAGTTTTAAAAGACAGTTAAAATATAAATCTAGTGTGAAGATAATACGTTTGTGGGGACGTTTGTGTAAGTAAATAATAAGAATAAGATAAAATTGATTACCCAAAGTTAGGCCTTAAAGCAATGGCAAATGTGTAATCTATTTACTTATGTTAGATAGACTGTAATATAATATAATGTGGCAGAGAAATGGTAGAATTACGAGGAGTGGAATGGAAAGTAGAAGCTAATGAATAAAAATAAAATAGCTAAATAAATGCATAGCGTAATGATATTAATTTGTCTACGCCCATCCAGAATTCTCAAAGTCAATCATAATGTTAAACATGATGTCTGCATCTTACTTTATTGTATAGTTATCCATGGGATAGTGTAATGACTGTGCACTTATTATTGTTTAAAAATTTTAAAAATTTTCTATTTGAAGGTTGGTAGGATTTTTATTTAAACACAAATGTGAATTCAAGAATAGGGACCCACATGATTGATAATCTGGTATGAAGTCTTTCTTTGCATTCAATATAGTTAATATATAAAATTAAAAATTGGTTGATTATTTAACAATGGTAGCACTTATACATACAACATAGTGGGCACAGTAAAATATTTATGAACTTACAAAAGATTAAATATTATAATCATATTATGGCTTGAGTTTTCTTATTGGGAAGCGCAGACAAAAGAAATAGAAATATTCATGTACCAATATGAATTTAGGTACAGTACTATTAGTAAAGTTTCTGTAAGCTATGTCGTAATATATTCAAGATCAGTCTGCAAAAATTGCAAAAGAAATACGAATATTATTGTATTGTACTAGTACTTGCCTATAAAAAGTAAGCATTATTGAATTGAATTCACTGACATGACATGAGAATTACTTTTAGAGTCAGCAAGATTTACAATTAATATAACTTAGGTTAACTAGTTTATAAATATACAGTGTAGAAACACAGTTAATTTTTCTATATATACTATATGCATGGGTTGTGTGTGTATTTATGAATGTATATAAATGCTATCGGCTACCATCTTATGTAAACTAAATAATATAATCTTATGAACGAAATAGATATAACAAGTAACGTAACTAAAGCAAGTTATTTTGAATGAATAACAATAATTAACACGTAATTAATTAATTACCAACGCAGATCACATGAACTTGACAAGACTTTTGTAAGAAAACATTCCGTTCGCATTGTTCGAATATTTCTTTAAATTGTGTGCACATTTTCTAAGTAAGGACACTTTCTTCTATTATGACATGTATAAGCTCTCGCATTTTGAAATTTGATCAAAGACACGATCAATGCGGTGATTAAGTATCTTAATAGACTTATCTGGGATCATCGGCAAATAGTCTACAAGTGCGGGCTCCAAACTCTGAAACATTGTTTTGAGATGGTGTCCGACGTTTTTGTCCCGATGTAGTCGTTTGACAGCTTCTGCCGTAGAGCGACGAAATACACACAACGAGTCAAGCATAATTCTATGATACTGCTCGTATTTGTCCAAAAGTCGGTAACCGTGAAGGAGACCACTCTCATTGTCTAAAAATACTAAAAGTCCAGATGACACATCTTTGGCTAAATTATGGGCAGGAGCCTCCATCATTGAAGGATTCCATTGCAAATTGTACAAATTGTTGACCATTCTATCTAAATTGGCAGTCAAATAGTCAAACACAATTAAATCCGACCATTGAGCCAATTCCGTCGTGTCCAGCGAGGAGTCCACTGAGTTTGCCGAAAGAATCAAGTCAATGGGATGAAGGCGACGTGTAGAATCCCGGAACGGGGTGGGGATATAAGCTGGGGCTAAATTCGGGATGAAACGGGTTAGCACGACGGGTTTCTCCTCCGCCCACTGAGCCAGGTTTAATTGTTGACGAACTGGAGTCCATTTTGAATTTAACGGCTGAATTAAATCCAAGGCGGAGGGAGCCAAATTCCTCAGATTTAGCAACTGGCTCAAGTAGAAACTGAAAATCTCTCCCTGGATCTGATCGAAGTTCTGACGATAACGACAACAAGCTCGAGTTCCATTCCCCAATGTCAGCAGTCTGTTTTGCATTCTTCCACATCCCTCTTCTATTTTGGAAACTGAAGATTCTCCGACAAATCTCCTCCAGGATTTCAATTCCTCGTCAGTGAAACCTTTTGGAAGTTTCTGCTCTACTTTGTCACTCCAGTAGATCCCAGTTACATACTCATTCTCACTGTCTGAGTCATTAGACGAGGAGGTGGACTCCTCTTTACTCTGCTGATCCAAAGCGAGAGGTGAGATTGTGACAGGCGGAATGGTAAAGTTGTAGCGAGCCTGTGGAATCTCTTGCTGAACCGGATGCAGAGAGAGAATGCGGGAGTCCGGAGCAACAAACTGAACATTTGGACTCGGTCGACGAAACACGGGGTACTGGGACTGCTTTTCGGGGTTATTTTCATTTCTCAGTGCTTGTATTTGTGCAAACTCAGGGAAACGACTTGAGACACTATCAGGCGTCGAGTCATCTTTAAAATAAAAATTTTTCTCACTGGAAGTACTAAAAGGTTTAATCACAGACTGAAGAGTTTGAGTCAACGGCTCGTACGAGATTGGCTCTGTGGAAGATAAACTGCTCTGACCCATTGTGTCAGAGCTCACAGGCAAAAAATACAATGGAATCAGAACGCCTATTCCAATTCCTATGCAAAAGGCTAATGAGGCTGTCAAGAAACAAAGGCCTTTCAAAGTGCGCCCTGTCCGAACAGGGAACTGAGGATTAAAACAACGGGAATGTCCAATCATTCTGGAACTATGGGTTCTCTCGTCCAGGATCACGCTCTCCACTCCAGAGCCACAATGAAAACACGAGCACAAATCCAACATTGTTGTAACTTTTTCCAGCGACAGTAGACAGTAGCAGTAGCACTCACAACAATCTCCTATCAGTTTGATCAATCAAGAAAATACTTTTTTCCTCACATCAAAATATCTGTATCCTGTACGATATGTATTTAGGTATACAATTGTGACAGAAATATAAATGGCGAAATGTTCTCGGACACTGAGTATTAGCTCAACACTTGGCTTGGCTGGCTCCCAGTAATTCACATCCAAAGCAAACAGGACTCGTCTTGAATATTCAATGGACTTGTTCAAATAAACTAAATACTTAATATATCTGCTCAATAGTTCTTATTATAGATATATCCAAATCTATGATCTTGAGTGATCGTTGGCTTTGCAGTTGAACTCAGGAGTCGTGCATCAGTTTGCTCATGAAGTTTCCTTTCAGTTGAAAAATGTCCACAGGCGACTTTCACACTTGCCATATTGTACTTCTATTCAATAATCAATATTTACTCAACAAGTAAGCAGCAATGTACGTTCTTCTCTATAATAGTATGACTACACATATGTAATGTATGTAATGACGAGGGACTGACAGACACGACAGGAGCAACTGTAAACATTTGTCTGTTATGTAAGTAAGTAAGTATGTGCACAGTCTTATCTTTTCCTTCTTCCCTTCCTTTACTTAAGAAGAATCTCTCGAGAGGATTGTTCTTCTATTTAGGATGCTGTTCTGTTCAACAATTCCTTTGATAACTCGATTGCTTGCACTCTCTATCTATTTTCTTATACTTACTGTATTCTACGTAGTTAAAAGGTAAGTAGTAGGCAGTAGGTGGTTAAATCTTAAATCTTAAATTATTATGTCCTCATATGTATGGTTTATTTATTTGTCTATCTCTACACGGAGATTTCGTGGCCTGGCCTGGAGTCTGGCTGGACTGGCCGAGGATGAGTCAAAGTCTCAAAGAGTTACACTGGAACACAGCAGCAGAGATCTTCCTAGCTTTTTTGTCCAAACAGACTCGAGTTGGCTTTCCCTGTTGTTTTTTATCTTCCTTTGCTTGCCTTGATGTTGGCTCTGGTTTGCCTTTGACTCCTTTTGTCTCTCTTTATGTTACAATTGTTACAAAACATTAGATACGTGTCTTGCCTTGTGCTCTGCGTCCGTGCCCATGTACATAGACTAGTATTATGTAGTTAGTTAGTGGGATCTCTTCTAACATAGACAGGGCGAGAACTGGAACATTTAATCGAAACCAAACGACCCATTAATGACACGTTCATTCACCGAACACAAGATGCTTCAACTTGTTCTCTTGTTCTTAAGATAAATTCAATCGAACAATGATTTACATTTATCACATCTCTGTATTTATCCTTTTACGTATTCCCATCCTAAGAATAGTAAGTAAGTAACGCTGTTCCGAATGGGAAACTGGAAGGTTCTATTTATAGACCGTTAGCTAATCGGCTCTGACTCGGTACAATTTGTATTCACTGGATAAACTCACTTCCACTAATTTTATCTTTTTCTTAACATTGTTCACTTTGAGCGACAACCTCTCCGCTCATTAACCTGTCACTCTCAGTAGAGTCAAACAAAAATATCTTCCATATTTTTGTCAAAGTCTCAAAAATCCCCTTTCACGTCATTCGTCTCTTCTCCGTCAAAATGGATGGTTTTCTTTACTGATTTCCTGCGGATAAAAAAACATGTTGATGTTAGTACTTTCAAAGAATTGAAAAGCATATTATTCGAAATATAATTTTTATAACATAAAAAAGTTCTATGTAAATATGGAAACGCTAATTCTTTTCTTAGTGCACAAAAATTCTTGTCTAAATAATTGTCAATGGTAAAGGGAGAAGGATAAAAAGTATATCAGATTTCCATATGAGAAAACTGCACTACAGTTTTATAACACAACCCATTGTAAATAAGTGTAGGAGCTAAACTGACCAGTCTACATGCTAATTACTTTCCAAATCAATCCGCAGTCCAGTGGTACAGATTTTTTATGGAGTGTACAAGTTTAGTAGTTGACAGTAATGTCAAGTGTAAAATTGTGATGTGGGAAGGTTTTGTCGTGTAATACACGAGAGTAAAATTGAATGATTAGAGAAGAAAGAAAGCGACAAGGATTCTGAGCGCAAGTGAACCAGACTAAAGCAAACTCACTGAAGAATACAAAAAAGTGAGCTACTCCTCTCCTCCTCTCTCCTACATTTTTTCACGATAAACAAAACGTCTTCCTCTAATCTTCTCACTCAAGTAATGTAATCATGTGTACTATATCAATCAAAAGTAGCTACAGATATTGATACCCCAAACTCTAAACATTATTAATTCTAGCTCTATCTAAGTCTTTTCTTTCACTTACATATATTAATACATACTACATACGAATTGAAACATTTTGAAATGAGAAACTGTGAGTTTTAAGCGGACTAATTCGTTTACGTATTTATGTACTACAGTATATGTACTATGTGAAGAAGTAAAAATGATGCACTGAAATAGGTGAAGGTACAATAGCTAAATGTAGGATTGAAAAATCAGTAGTTAAAACTTACATAAAATGTTTGTATGTAAGTACCTAGTAATATTTACGTCCAAGTTTTCTTCTCAGATGTATTTAAGGTTAGGAAAAGCACAGAACTTAATGTTTCCAACCCGAACCGAAGTTCATAAAATATTGTGAAATGATTTTATGTGATGCTGAATATGGTCACAGAGTCACTTGTCTTGTAATATGCTCACGTATGCAAGCAATTTGTAAATTGATGAGTTGACACACCCTTAGCAACGTGCTCGAGAGGACAGGCCGACGGCAACTGACCGATAGATCGGCAGCAACCATCTACTTGTACATCGCATCGTGTGTAGTGAGCTTTGCAAGACCCGAGGGCCCCAACCAATACAATGCAATAGAAAACACAATCAAAGTACATAATAACTTCTATCTCAAAAACCTATACATACAGATACATACATACATACATACTTTCTTGTTCCATAACTAACTGTGTAAATCTAACTAAGTAAAGTAAAGTAAAGTAAGGGTAAGTTAAGCTAAAGCTACAGGTAACATAACGTGTTACCTGACTTATTCAGTCAATGCATATAATACATACGAGAGTCCAGACCAGAGACCAGAGAAATATATTACACATACAGATAGCAAGTAGTACCCACATCACATCCCATCACAGTATGTGTTCTTCAGGGGGAAACTTATCCTATCTTATCTGCTTCACTAGCGAGAGTAAATGAAGAAGGTATGGCAAAGTTGGTAATACTAGTAATAACTATCTACTTAAGAGACTAGCATCTGTGTACTATTATAACCTATAGTATAGTTTAACTTAAGTTAACACATAGTGCTTGCTTCTTTTCCTTTGCCTTACTTATGTTATGATATTTCTTTCCCTTTCACATAATAGTATATCTGAATAACCATAACTAGTATCTTTCTATGTAATGTACAGACAGATAGTTCTTTCTCGTCTAAGACCAAGCCAGGCTTACCTTACGATGTTTAGATTGAATTACCTGGCCTGCCCTGCCTGGCATGGCACAACCAAAGCCAGGCCAGGCCAGGGCAAGGTGTACAATATATACACATACTAAGTAAGTATAAATACTTCATAATGTATTTTTCCTTAGCTTTGGCTTTGATATGTTGTTTGGGCGTTCGGGGCACCACGAGGTTACTTTCCTACTCACTACTTGTTTTCTATACTAAATACGTTTACATACATATCTAAGTACATACAGAACACTCTTTAGTATATATAATAAATATAAGTTCTCTCTTCTTCTGGACTGGACTTGGACTGGAGTGAAGGACTGAACTCTATCTCTATCTCTGCTGATAATATTTACCTGTGTATTGTATTGTATTATCTTCTTCTATAGTTAATGCAAGCGAAGGAAAGGAAGAAAGAATACGTCGGCCTAGTATATATGCATTATAATATGTATAATTGTATTACATGTGTGCATTAGTGCTATTATGTTAAAATGCGCTTATGCTTATGTACTTCGTAGTATCAACATACTAAGCTAGCTTTAGCTATACGAGTTTCAATTCTATTATATGAAACCCTTACACTTACTTACATACTGCATTGTACAGAACAAGTCTACTTTCTTACAACAGGCCAGGCCAGGTAAATACTAAAGTATGTAAGAGTACGACTACCATACCATACCACTAACCAGCCAAGATGCCATGCACTACCTTGTTGCCGTAACGAGAGAGAGAGACTCACAAAAAATATCTTTCTGTTCAATTCCCAACTTGAGTCCAAGTTCTTCTATCCTGTCATAATACTCAAGTTAAACCAACTAAAGCCGAGATGAGAATTAGACTGTATGTAGTATGTATCTCCGTGTATGAT
>JAQFYC010000637.1:0-50719 GCA_034694165.1 Tomocerus mixtus
TATACCCAATATGTAAAGCTACTTTCCAGAGCACTGGCATTTACCATGTATTAGATATTACCAATGTCTGTAAAACTGCAAAATATCCCAAAACATTTTGAGTTTTGTTTCATAACGTATGATAAACCTTTAACATATAGTATTACACAGTATAAATAATTTAGTGCCCATCATCTCTTGAATTGTTATGAACAATATAAAGGTAGACGTTGCTATTATTATATAGGTAATTTTTTGTGGTGCGCCTGGACTACATTCTTTCATCTTAGCCCAGAACCAATATATTATATGGTAATTAAATTAGAAGTACTACCAATTACCAATGTATTATTTATGTATCAACTTGGAAAATAGTATTATTATTGACAGTTAATTCAAATTCGGTACATTACAAGAAATTGTAGTATAAAAGTAAAGTATTTACATAATAATATTCGATACTTATATAAATAGCTTGCAAATTATATTTATATATTAATGACAAACTATAAACTAACCGTGTATGAACGAACATGTTTGACAAAAATGTAAAATTATGTGAGGTATTGTTATGATGGAGATAAATAAAGGCTATACTAAAAAGTAATCGCTACTACAGTTGCTTACATGTAATTATTAATTTAAATGCTTATACATATTATATTATTGCTTAATGAAGCGCTAAAATATAAGTAAAAGTAACTTATCGCTAAGAGCAGACATGACATATCCATTAAATATTTACTTAATTATTTAATGTGCATTAAACCCGTTGGTCAATTACCATATGAGAGATCAATCTTTTAAAGTGTATTTTTGCAGTGCAACAAAAATGGTTTGTTTTCTACGGTATCTATACTACTAAATGTACATCAATGTACTCTAATTAAAATTATTTTGGGCAAACGGTTCCGGTTGAACTGGGCGATAAAGCACCTTTGGACACTATAAAGCATTTTGCCCTGTACGAAAATAATTCATACTCATAGGGACGCTTAATAATCATTTAGAGAACCGACAAACAATAATATGTATTATTCAGATTTATATGTATTTTACAGACGTAATGTAAGAATGATATTTAAGATTTGGGGACTTAAATAAAATTACATACTATGAGACAATACACATTATTACAATTCCACCAAACGAATATTATCACGAAATATACTTCAAGACATAATTACAAGGGCAACGGAGTGAGTATACGTATATATGTTGATTCGTTCATATGTTGTATCAGTAATTGCTAACATTGGCATAATTTGGTAAAAAATAGTAATCAGTCTTACATTGCATTGTAGTCGCTAGCGTCAAACTAAGTATGATTAGGGCAGATGTCTACGGCAACCTGTTTGCAAGCTTTAAAATCCGTTCTTCCATTTCTTTGACAACTCGGTTATAATTATTGTAGCACCCGGAGTCCAACAAACTTTGTCGCTGTTTTGTAAGACGAGTAATTTCTTTGTTAAGGGCGTCCCGGTCGGAACTTACTATGAGGGAATCCCCGTCACAACTTGCACCACGGACTCTGAATTCATTGTCTGCTCCATTCCTCTCCTTCAGCTGAGTTTGAACGACTTTATCAGACCTTCCTCTCTCTGACTTGGACTTCACACTTTCTTTGTAATCTTTCAACTGATTGCAAACGCCTTTAATTTCCTTTCGCTCCTTTCTTAGTTCTTTCTGTTCTCTAGAAGCTAAAATTTGCAATCTGTATATTGAAAAATAACAAAGGTGAAACACAGAAGCTACTTCGATCATCTATTGATTAATCTAATTGAAATTCATTAGAAAAAACTGTGGAAACTAAAATCGGAACTTACTTCAAATTTTCGTTCTCATCTTTCAGTTCCATATCTCTCTCTGCTTGCATGTGGTTTAACTTTTGAAGCAAAGATTTTGCTTGGGTTTTAAATTCGTGTCTCTCCTTTTCAGTTTTCCGTAAATCTTGTCTCAGCACTTCATTCTATGTACAAAAATAAATATTTTACTGCAACATTGCATTATGACATTGCTTCGTGCTTAATAAGTATATGTTAGTTTAATGAACCTACCTCCAAATTCAAACGATTTGCTTTCTCCTGTAGCTCCGCATTTGGGGAATGAGTTCGAGATTCCATTAAACTCCGTATCTTTTCTTCCTTTGCTTCCAGCTTCTGTTCGAGAATCAACTGCTTTCCTTTTAAAGATTTTAACTCAGCATTCATCGTATTATTGCGATGTTGCAGAGCTTCAATCTAGATTCATGCATTCGTACAAGTAAATATTAGTAAATAGGTATTTTACAACCTACGTCATATTGAATTTATCTGTGAGGGGGATAAGTGGAATTCACCAGTACTTACCTCACTCTGGCAATTATCTTTAATTCTTTTCATTTTGAGCTCACTCTCCTGTTGGGCATATGTTTGTTCTACTGAAGTTTGACGAGCTGCATTTTGAAGCTGCAAGAATCACAACAGTGTAGTTATAGATAAACACAAAATTTCGTTTAATTTACTTCTCAAATTACCAATACATTATTAAAACAATGTTTGTACCTGTAGTTCCTGTTCCTTTAATTCTCTTTCTTTAGCTAATAACACATCGGCTTGCTTTTCAACTTCCTGTCGTTTCATAGCTAGCTCGCCCTCTTTTTCCTCGATAAATTTCTTTCTTTCAGCTTCTCGTTTGTTCCACTCAGCCGACAAAATTGTGAGATACGCTTTCTCCTTGTCAAGAAACTAAATCCAATAAATAATGTATGAATATATGTAATTAATTAATTAATCAGTAATTACAGCAAGGCCTTTCAGTGTGGTTTTCATGAATTTCAAATTTCAATTCCAATGTAGTTTTCTAACTACACAAACTACTTTTGCTTACCTTCTTTTTCAAATGCTGTTCTTCTTTTTCTTTCCAAAGTTCAAATTCCTCCGTAGTTTTCTTACAGCGATCTGCACTCGGTGACCCTAACATAATAAATTATTCACTTTCGTTAAAAACACTTACGCAGTGTAAACATGTTATAAACAAGTTAAGTTCAATTACCTAGATTGCTTACCTTTCTTAAAGTTCGATACTACAGCATCGGCATCTACAACATCCTCACTTTCAATCATCCTTATATGTTCCGTAAATTGCTCGCTGGTTGTTCTAGGGAAGTCACAAGGAGTTAAAGTAATTTGATATTCCATTTTGCCCACTTTTTTATTGGTCTTGCCAATAACTATAGCTTCGTCTTTAAGTTTCCTGGTATTGTTCTTTCGTCCCTACAAGAAATATAACAACATAGCAATAATTGGAGTTTTGGAATACTACTATGTGTATTTATATGCTTAGTTGAGTTTTCTAATGTATTCCACAATAAAAAAAGTAGTAAAGTAAAGAAAACTCACTTTTGCATTCTGGAAAAATAGGTTTCCGAGAGGAATTGTAGAAAATCCAAAATAAGAAAAACTTACAAGAAATATAACAACATAGCAATAATTGGAGTTTTGGAATACTACTATGTGTATTTATATGCTTAGTTGAGTTTTCTAATGTATTCCACAATAAAAAAAGTAGTAAAGTAAAGAAAACTCACTTTTGCATTCTGGAAAAATAGGTTTCCGAGAGGAATTGTAGAAAATCCAAAATAAGAAAAACTTGGGTTTTTCTTTGTCGACCTCTCCAGGATAATTTTCAAAGGTTCTCCTAACAAATCTTCCGAGAACGAAGGAATGACCACGGTTAGTTCATAATTTCCGTCCTTCATAGCAAAACAACGTCGATCGGATCTGTTTGGGCAAGCTAGCGAGGCATCCCACTCAGCAGTAGACTTAATTGGAGTTATGATACTCAAAGGAGGATGGGTATACGAGAGTTGAAACTTATCGTTCAGTTCATGACGACTTTTCAACCACATATGATACAATGTAATTGAAATTCTATACGATCCCGGCTGAACTGTAACCATTTCCCGTCCGTTGATTTCCAATCTGGCATTTGGCTGATCCGATGTCGTTGCACATGACTCTGTTCCTGGTGATTGATTTTCCTTATTTCGGTCTCTGGAAGAACTAGTAGATTCAGAGCCGTCATTCTCAGTTTGAAAAGAATGTTTAACATTCTGTTGAGATGACTTTGTGGTAATGTCTTTATTGCTTCCACCTTGAAGGTCCAATTTTGGGTTCGAGTTTCCTTTCCTAATTTCAGTTGATTTTGAGTGGTCATCGGATGGCAATGCTTTTTTAAGGGGCGAAGGTCGGAAGTTGTTTAATTCAATGTTGTCCATTTGTTCTGATAGCGCTTGTATTATGTTTGGGTTCTCTACTGCTTTGTTCTCCGAAAGCGCCTCCCGACTAAACAAGCTTTGACTAATATTCTGTTCGAGGTCACCTTCACTATCACACGTGGCGAACAGATCAACAGATACATTTTCTTGTAATTCTTTAAGGTTTTCAAATCTCTGACTTTCATTTTGATTTGGAGGTGAATTTTTAGTTCGCAATTTTTCAACGTCTTCCGCCTCTTTACGTTTGCTAAAAAAGCTAGGCACACTTTCCAATTCGACCATAACTTTCACTTCCGGTTTATTCCCCTGGTATCGATCATCGTTATCAGAAACCAATTCCAGTGTATATCGCAGTTGACGTATGTTCGGAGAGGCCAAATCTGCTAAATCCACAAATCCAATTCCCATAACTTCTTTCTTCACTTCGCTGTCTTTGTCAAAGCGTAGCAGTTGAAACTCCAACGACGTGCTTTTAATATAGTTCCAAAAAACGACAGCATTAGCTCGTATACGAGCAGTAGATTTATCGCCAATGAAAGTCCGCGAGGTTTCGTCCTCAAGGGTGAGTTCAAACGGGTCAGAGTTAATGACACACCCATATGCTTTATATTCTACTAGCCAAACAGACGTTTGAGCAGTTTCGGGAGCCAACTGTAAATAGAGCATTTTATTGAATGTGTACACATTGTGCTAAATATTATTTATTTTAAGGCGTCATTTCGTTGTCAAAATTAATCAAACTTACCATATGGAGATTATTCCCTGATATAATAGTAATGTTAAGTGTGTATAAATCATCATCTTCTGACACAGGTCCGAGTTCAAAATAGCCCGAATCAATGTTAACTTGAAATGGATACTCGTTTATCCCCACATTTATCTATTAACAAAAAATACAATTAAAAGTTGAACAACAAGTTGAAAATTGAATCAGATGAAGATATCGCATCGCATTGCATTATCAAATAGGGTGGTCTGTGTTTGCAATAAATATAAAATGCTATTTCTAATAAGCATAGTCATTCGTATTTGCATATTTACAGTTATATTTAAAATCACTAACTACGTCTTCATTGCTAAACGTTAAATTGACTATTATAAACTTACACTCGCATCAATCGGAAAGTCAGTTGCCAACGAAGTATTGATAGCTGGTTCTCTTTGCGTAATGCCACGGCTCTTTAATTTTCCCTTAGGAGACTCATGGTTTCTTACTGGACGATTATCTGATTTTAAAGGGGATTTAGGGCATTCAGGTACAAGAGATGAATCCTCAAAATGCAAGAGCAGCCTTAACTTTGGGTTGCACATTTTCCAAGGGTCTTTTAGTCCGAGCAAAGGCGATGTATTCTAGTAAGAGAGAAAATCAAGTACAAATAAAAGGAGTACTTGTAATTGCCATATTGCCAACCTTTATTAATTGTATACACCAAAATAAAATGAATGACGTAAATGACTTACGGCATTAGAAGGGTCTATTTCATTAAAATGTCTTAGCAGGAACGCATCCTTCACGTAGAGGACACAATATCCTAAAACTGAGGATCTTTCAGATTTTTCGGAAATCAGCATGCAACAAACTTTCATTGCCTCCCTCTGGGATCTAAGGCTAAAACATACAAACAATAACTGTTAAAAATAGATTCTGTTGGTAGCTAGTGCTTTTTATTAAAGATGCAAAAGTACATGTATAATACTTGTTAATTTGTCTTGCAAAATAGTGCTTACGTTCTCCACTCCTGGTCAGAAAATGACCATGCAAGTTGAGAATTGAACTGAGGTTCAGAGTCGGTTGAGACCAATGGTATGCACCCCGATTCCATTTGTTGCTTACCGATCGTTGCTGTAATTTGCAACTTGTAGCCATTTGGTTTCTTGCTAACAAAGTTTTCCCCTGATGAGATAAACAAATACATTTAGTGCACGCTCACATTATTATGCCATATGCACTATAATAAACGATTTTGCATGTACTGACACTCACTGTGTACTTTAAAGTATTACCAAAAATATTCAATTTTCGAACTTTTCGATGCTAGTTGATTACTCGTGAACGGGACAACGTATAAATAGGAAAATAATGTTTTTTTGAAAGCTCATTCATCATTAATTACTAGACATTAGATATTGGGCTCAGTTATTTAGCAAAGCTTTCAATTGTGTTGGTGGTTGGTTGGTGCCCTGTCTGTCCGGTCCGGATAATCTAACAAAATCGTCTATCATCTATCGACAAATTTACAACTGATTATACTGCATTAATTACCTTTGAAAATGGAGAGGACGAGTTCCACCCGTTTTTCATTTTTCGACATCATGGACAGTATTGCCAGTGGCCGCTGACGCTGACCATCGGCAGTTTCGGCAGTGTGTGAACTAGTGACTGACTAGTATGAAGTGTGCAGGTGAAACGGTGAAAGTGCAGTCAGCTTTATTAATGATTAACCAGCGTATTATTTTTTAGCCTTTTAATTTTGACGATAACGTTTATTTCACTCCACAGTCACAGGTTAAGAGCAATTACCAGTCAGAAGTATTTTATTCCAAATTTTTTTATAATAGTCAATATTTTTTAGAAATTCAAAATTCAACCGTTACCGTTACTATTTTTTTGACTTTACATAAAATCGATATTTATTAACCACGATTCAAATGTGATGGCGCGCGCGGTTTGGATGTTTACATGCTTGGCATGCATTGGCTGCTTGATAATATTTCGGTCATGAGATGAGCAGTCGGCGGGTTAATTTGAATTCTTAAAAATTATCTAAGTGATTCATTCGTTTCGTCATTCACTCTTGTATCGCGATTAGCGAATTGTTTTTAAGTTTTTGGGCTTTGTAGGATCAAAGGTCAAAGTCAAAGGTAAGGGAATATACTTATGTGATGTTCAAAAATTGTAAAAATTTATCTAAAAAATAATTTTATTATTCGCAGGCGAGTCAATTATATTTGAGAGAAAGTGAATCTTTACTTTTACTTTCATCGTGTTTCAATGTCCAAGTGAAAAGGCTTCATCCTATACTCACAATCAGCTGTAGCTGCACATTCAACATTGCGTAATTCTACTTTTTTCCTCGTTCACTTATTATTTTTGCATTTTTCATTTTAATGAGTATGAGGCGAAAGATAATTTTTGATGTGCTCAAAATATTTTGTCTATAAAATACATTTTAAATGTTTTAATAAAAAATTAAGGAGTGAGTTTTGTAAATAATGGGTTAATGGGTGGTTTGCATTTTGTAAATATGTTTATGTAAATTGTAAATGGTGAATGACATGTTAAATGTTGGGGAATGGAGCGCTTTAACTTTAAATGCATTTTTAATTGAATGAATGGTTTTGGTCGCCTTTATAAAAGGCTTATTGATAATGCATAAAATATATTTTTGTTACCGTGTGATTTGCTCAAGTTTGGTTTTCGGGAGACGGCATGGAAATTGTCAATTGCGTTTCTACTCTATTGTCTACCAGTGTCACGTTACTTCACGTCATAACTACCGGTTCTACTAATTTTTAACGATTAAGCTGTTTGGGTATATAAAACCTTGAAAATTGTAAGTCAAGCTTTTTACACATTATAATTTTAAAACAAGTTGCAGTTTTGAGAATTTACTCCGCTTTCTTTCATTTGACAGTTTCATTTTGCTATTTGCTTAATAGATATGACAATTCCTTTAGAAAGCTATGATATACACATGTATTCAGTATATTTATGTTTTATGGCTTTAAGATGGACGAAATATTACTGAATTCGAGTCTGGGGAAAAGAACACGAACGGCTAGAACTGCATCTAAATCTAAATCACCAAAGGATGTTCAGAGTCCTCGCAAAAGGTCCACCAGCGCCAAGACTTCCGAAAATATAGATGTTTCTAAACCAATAAAAAGGAAGAAAGCTGCTTCACCTCCACCTATACCTCAAAAAAGTGAAAAATTGAAATCACCGATGACAAAAACTAGCAATCAAAAACCGGTCGCAAAGCCAGCTCCCCCTGCAGCCATGTCAAATTTTCGCATCCCTAAAGTAAAAAGCCCAGCATTTCCAAGTCAAGCCAAAGAAGATAGTACAAAACGGCTTCTTCGAACCAGTCCAAGGTCAAGAAAAGATGACGAACCGCCTCAGAAGAGAAAATTAGCAGGCTACTCCAACGAGGCTCATGGTTTCCAATCCTCTACTAAGGATGATCAGGTTGCTGGCATGCACAATTTAAAAAAACCAAGGCAGACATCGAAATTAGACACTAGTCATACATGTCGCAAGCCTTTAAACAAAGTAGTTCCTAAACCGGATAGTCCCACAGGCAGGTCTAAGCGAAAAGAAATCGAAGCCAAAATACCTTTGTCATCGAAGATAACACCAATTGCACAAATAGATAAATTAAAACAAAAATTGAATAATTCTACATCAGCCGCAATCGCAACCACAGCTGTGCCTATTCCTTTGAATAGTTACTCTCTTCCCCTACCTGATTATGAAGATGAAAATATGGACTGGGAAAACCCAGTAAGTTTTAACAGAACTGAGCTCTTTACACTCGTCCAGATCCGAGTCTTGTCAGTGTAGTAGTCTATGTTTAATTTATATCAATTTATCTTAATTATAAATATTGTAGGTTCCTGAAATTCGTCGGTTATGGGATGAGACTGCAGACCTACCTAATTCAACAAATACCGATGACGATATGGAGGTTGACCCAACCGAAATGTTAATCCTTGTTCCTGATTCCAATATATGGATTGGTAAACACCTCGTATTTAGTGAATTGCAATATTTTAATAATCAATTAGAAATTAAATTGAAATATATACTTAAATATTTTTTCTATTTTTAGGATGCATTAATCTCTTGAAGCAGCTACTGAATACTGATTTTCCCACTGTTGGGTACCCCAGTGTTGTGATACCTTGGATGGTTCTTCAAGAATTAGATGTCAGAACAAAATCCTCAGGGCCGCAGCAGCCTTCCAGATATGCAGTTCGCTTTATACACGACTTACTCACCTCGAAACATCCGAGAGTTAGAGGACAGAAGGCCTCTGATGCAGTGCTCTCACAAATGAAGTTTGGCGATATCAATGCTGATGATTCAATATTACAATGTGCTTTCCAATTACAGAGGACAGATACTACAGTAGTACGTTTTGTAAAGATTCCGTCATTTTTGCTTAGGTTGTGATTGTGACAAGTTTATTGATATAATACTATTAATACTGTATATTAATTTGTAATGTGGATTTGTAGGTATTTTTGTCGAATGATCGAAATCTTAGCTGCAAGGCATTAGTTCATGGATTAATAACATTCGATAGCCAGGATGCTGTGTCAAAGATTACAAAAATATTTACCAGGCAAGAGCAGAGCTTATCCTCAAATGCGAACCAATCAACTTTCAACAACAGTGCCAGTTTAATTAATACCAGTTTTCCAAAATATAATACGCCATTGAATCCCCAATTAGATTCGTTCAGCAAGCAGAATACTAGTAATCCGACTAACATGACCAACCCAGCATTTTTTGGAAACAGGCCTACGGCATTGATTTCGCCCTGTCAACCGAGTATTAGCACCAGTTTTAGCGAGAACAAAGGAAACTTTCCAACGAATACCGGTCAAGGTGCTATCATATTTGCCGAAGTTGCGGAATCATTAAAAAATGCGATTACTTACGTAAGACAAATGAGAATATATCATATCTAACGATGAACGATAGTGTAAAATAGTAATACACATATTTTCTGTAGAAATGTGACAGGACAGAACAAACTAAAATATCTGTTCTTATGTTGATTTAGGTGATCGAAACAAAAATGAATGAAGACTATGGGGAATGTTGGGCTCGAATGGTTAGAATCAAACCCCCTTGGAGCCTTTTATCTGGAGTAAAATGTATGATTTTACATTGGATAGCAGTGTTTTCTTTTGTATTCGGAAGGAGAGGACAGATCAGCGCTGAGGAACTACTTAAATCAGTCCAGGCATACCAGAAATCCTCTGGTGACAAGAATTTGGAGATCTGTATTGTTGAAAATGCCATTGGCTTATTTAACTTGGGAAAATCGTCTGATTTAGTACGTGCACCTCAAGTTACAACATGCATTCAACAATTAATGGTAAACTCATTTTCATATTCCAGAATCCCGATTCATTTTCCACGATGTACGTAAAATATTAAACAGTAATTAAACCATCATGGTGTTATCTATCGTTTTATGTAAGAAAATATTTTTATTTACAGAATTTTGTTGCGTCAAATAAATCGTGAGCGGAAATGGACCGCAATTCTGCTAGTCTTTTGCCAACATGGATGATAATAATATAATATACCCTGCGATAAAATATTTTTGTATCTGTCGATACGATGTAATGTGCACGAGTATTTTTATAAAATACACTATTAAGGGGCTACGATAACTTTGTTTTGTAACAGAATAGATAAACTTAAATAACATGACTCAACTAATAATTATATATTCAGTATTGTTAAACTTTGATTATTACCGAGTGCTTTCACCGCGTTTGTATTGAATGTATTGTAATTAATTATTTAATATTCCAGCCAAATAAAGTATTTTGGATTTCATTATGACGTTTAAAGAATATATTTTTGAAATATTGAATTTTTCTCTCCAAGCGAATTGGACTACATATATATAGTTTAGTACAAAATAATCACCTAAATTGCATTTTGTTTGTAGTTTTGCTCAGTCATTTAGAGCCAGTACTCGCTCACCATAGCTAAACTACTGCTTCCATCCATGCATTATTATTACTTTGAGGCTTTTTAAGAAGGCTGAGTTTCCCCTTCAGAATTTTCAGGATTTTCGTCTTTGGCAATATCCTCAGGAAGGGCACTCGCTCCTGGACTGAGGTGAAGACCGTGTTTGTGGAAGTATGCTGTAGTCGAGTATTCAATCACATGTATACCCAGAGTAGTAACGACGTGTAGAAAACAATTGACCCACTCGATCCCCAAAATTCCGCTTGGAAACTTTTTGTGGGCAACAATTACCCATTGAGCTAACAGATCGTCCATAAATTTGTACACCAACATTGTCTGTAAAATAAAAATCATTTTTTAGGATCTCTTGAAATAACCATACTTTTAACGTCCTCTTTACAAATACTCGTACATGAATTATTAAGTATGTATGCAATTAGTATAATTAGAACTTACACATCCAAAGGTGCCTAAAATAATTTCTGCTCTACCGTCCATATCTACATCAGCAACACAACATGCTAGTACACTGTCCCATCGATTACTAAATTTTAGTGGTGCACCTGTTGCAAAAAATTCTTCAGCTACGTTCCTGCAAAAGAAAGATATTGCGGTCTCCTGAAAATACTACACATTGATATAAATATGGAAAGCATTAAAATACAAATTAATTACGTGTAAGTAAATGTTGGAGACAAAGCGGAAGCCACAATAACATTTAGATGAAATCCATCACTGTATGATTGTATAGAATTTATTATTCCATCATAAGTATGAGTAATCGTCTCAAATATTTCTCCAGAATAGGCCGCTGAAAATTCCACATCAGAATCACTATCACCCCCTTCTTTGTTAGGGTCTTCTTTGCTAGGATCTTCTTTGTTAGGGTCTTCTAAACCTTCTGCTTCTTCATTTGTATAAGATGCTGACAAGGATGGGGTGGGACTGCAACTCCGGCGACTAGTCGGAGAATTTTGTTCCGATGAGGAGGTGGACAGCTTCTTCTTGACGATCCATACTTTCAGCTTTCCGTCTTCAAATCCACATATTGATACTCGGCTGAAAATGTTTAAAATTTTATGAAATATTTATCACATTATCAGAAATCAGATGCATCTTTCACAATTTTTGTTTAACTTAAGGTGGCCTTGATATGGGCACTGTAAGACTATGGATGGACATTAAATTAATGTAAACTCCTGGAGGTTACCCACCCCACAAATATGCACCGATACGTTTCAAAATTTCTACAGAAATAGTTCACAGCGTTGTCAGGCATTAGGACATATTAGGGCCAAACTTAATTGTTTTGAATTTTTGAAATTTTATTAAAACCTTAAAGCTGGTGCAAACTTATTAGTTTAAAATAATTCTATGGATTAATTTTTTAGAAATTTTGAAACATATCGGTCCATAAATGTGGGGTGACCTCCAGAAATTTACATTAATTTCCCTAGACTTGCATTGCCCATATCAAGACCAAATTTTTATTATGTTACTTGATCATATCGCTGACAGAATTTATTTGAATTCGGGTAACAATGGATCGAAAAGCTTGTGCCAATTCAGGAAAATATATTTTAGTTGACACTTCAGTGAAGGTTAGTTTTGTCTCATCGGATTCAAAGGTGTGTATTCGGCGGTCGCATCCACTAAGTAGCAGAACATTTCCCTAAAAAATTAAAAATATATAATATCATTTGAAAAATCATTATTGTTATTGATGAAAATATATTTACGTTATCTAGCTTTAGTGACAGCTTTTATAATCAGTGAAAGCAACTTACGTAATGTCCATTGGATTTAAGAACCGGAACATGGTATAGATGGTAAGGCAAATATCCCAGACGAAACGTCCTACAATGACGTCCAATTATTTCCAATTCGCTGGAATCCACTTCCTCGTTTCGCTGGAACGTAAATCTTGATTTTGATTGATTAAGGGGTGGAGAATCCTGTTCAGCATGCCATGTAGTATATATGTTGAGAAATCCTTTTCCATCTTCGCCATCCCCAATAGCTTTCTAACAATTAATAAATATCAGGAGTATATGAGTACAAATGTAAAGCTTCAGGTTAAAAGTAATAATTTCAAATTTGAGAAGACAAACAATACCATAATATATGCTACAGCGATAACTGGACAAGTATCAAAGTAAGCGTCTATCGCAACAATATCAGCATCATCTAAATAAGAAATCCATAATTTACGGTTTTAAGATAATAATTCTGAATCAAATAATTATTTAACAAATAAATAATGAATTAAACACGAAGAAAGTATTATTTTACTTGGTAAGTCAACAAGAGGAACATCCTCGATCTCATTTTTTGAAGAGTGTACTTTGACTTTTCCAAAATTTCCCGTTCCAACAAGGATAAGATTTCCAAGACGAGATATGGAATAAATAGTCCCCTGAGAGGGTAGTGAAATAAACTGCTCTTCTCTCATTTCTCTTCTCTAACAACTACACAATTCAAAAAATGGCAAAGAGTTCTCATTAATTTAACCAGGCATCTGTTTTAGTGCGCACACTGTAAAATTATTATCAAAACTTGTTCAATTATTAACTAGTAATTAGCCCCAAATCATTTGAAACGGGTTGGTGAAAGTTCGTGGTAAAAGTAAATAATGTTCCCAAAGAGTTGGCGAAAGAATACTCTCTTGAAAGAGAACCCGAATTCGTACTAACTTTCTCTTCGCGCCGTTGTTTGCTCCATTGCTCGCTGTTTCATGATGCACCTTTGTACGTGGTATGGTAACATAACCCAACTTTCTTCAGTACTTTCCACGCTTTCTCTGAGTGACCCAATTTTTATATTTTTATGCATATATATAAGGATTTGCTTTCTCCTTTCTGTTTTCCTTGCTTTCTATTTTCTTTTCTGTCACAGCTAATATGCAAGGATTTACAATAGTGCTCAATTTATTATAATTCTGTTGTTAGTTCGATTCCTCCCTCCCATCTTGACTTTTAAAAATGAAAATTAACCTTAATTTTCCAGTTTCGGGCATATTTTATGTATTTCCCTGAGGGATATGGAGATGAGGATACTTTAATTGATATCTGGTATTATATTTGAGCCCCTAACGTATTTTGTATCACTAATCGAATCGTACATAAAACAAACGGTGAAGAAACAGAATCTTTTCAAGAAAAAACAGTTTTGGTAAAAATTGGTTACCATTTTGGGAGAAATTGTAATCATGATTCATTCTATTTATATTTATGCACAGATATGTAAGTAGCTATACGCTATAGATAAATGAACAACTGGACATCACGCATTACATATAATATTTTATTTGCATTGTATGTAGAGTGTTGTAGTAACTGGACATGATTACAGAGTAGGAATGAACAGTATTTATTGTAATAAATTAGGTACCTACAGAAGGTTGTACTCCTCGTCAGTTCATATAAAGTTAATTGAACTCACATCATTTTGGAACACTAAACTATAAAGATTATCAATTTGTTATACATACATATTGCATTGTAGTTTACTTGCAGTCTGTAATTAATGGCTATCTGGAGACAAACATTATCAATTTTCTTCTATGGCATAACAATAATTCTTAGCCTCGTATGCTAGGTGTAGTGCAGAGAACAGATTAGATATTACAACGCAAACTATATTATTTAAATACTTATCAGATTACATAAAACAAGATTAGCCTCTAACTGACTTCCATTTATTAACATGTATACGATTCGTTCGTAATATTTGCATTGAAATTGTCATTCAGCGATTTGGTTTCAAATTATGTTATAAAACTATCCAGTATAATAGATTTCTGATACAGAACAGTCGTCGCAACATATCAGTAATAATATAAAGCTTTTTAGAAAATGTGTCGTTTTACAGACGTCACATAATAAATGGCAATTTTATTGAATTTTTAGAGCTACCTGCTTGAAATGTTGTAAAAGTGTTCTTTATGCATTAACAGGATTTGTATTTGGATGTGGAAATGCTAAATGCTTGACATTCATACATACATGTACACTTTACATAATAATTAACACGTATTTTAACCGCAAATATATTTTTAGGAGAAACTGTCAGCATTATAATGTTTTCTATATAGTTATACCTTTGTCCGCGTTACACCTGTACTTATAAACAGCTTGTTAATTCTACAAAGTTCACTCTTGCATGAAAAGCTTACATACTCCTCAACATATCACAGGAGTTAAACAAACACACTGTACTGTTTTCACTCACTTCAGTTTTAATACAATATACTTTTACTTACAGTAATCACTATTACGTAACTATTCATATAATGTATATGTAACACTTATAACTTAAAGGTCTACTGTCCCTATCAAACCAAATAAACTTTCATCATAATATTACTATTTACCCGAAAACGACTCTTACCGTCTTACCTAACCTCTTATTTACAATTTTTACTTTACTATTTGGCCAAGCTAACCTACACTATTCATATTTTAACCAAGAAATAATATATTTACCCTTAGTAATAGTTACAATGTACAATTTGTCTATGGCTATGCGTAGTAAATTTTAACAGAATACACAGATTTCATCGTTTATTTAAACTATTTCACATTCTACACCCATTAAACATAAGTTACTACTTACATGTGTGGTAGGCTTAATGATTTGAAACATTCGTCTTTAAAATATGTACCTAAAGTAAATCCTCACTACATGTATATAGATGTAGAGTTAACTGTACATACGCTATACATATAATTATTAGATAGCAATTCGCACATTTATTTTCTTATCGCTTACTTGAAAACAATCGACTTGTATTTATACAGCTAGAAGGTACGGGTATTTATCATTTACTTACTTATATGCTTTAGAACTTTGGGAATAGAGTAACATATTGACACGCTAATAATTATTGTTACATAATAGACGTACATAATTCTTAGATTGATTTAGGTATGTATTTTACTTATTTTGTGTATCTGTACTGCAAGGAAACTCTTCCGTGTTTGGCTTATGGCTCAAGATGCTCTGCTCTGTATTTAGGATTGTGTTGCAGAAGTTGGAGTTGGAGGTATGTGTATTGTAATTTTATTTTATAGAGTAGTGGCCTTTCATTTCATCTTCGGTTGAATTGAAATCAAATTGTATATAAGGTATATCTTCTATATAGTATATTAGATTGGAATAGAATGGGATCACCAAGGTCTCCACACTCCGTCGTCAGGCACGAGCCGATGTTGACTATTTTTGCACAAGTCCAACGGTTTACTATAGTCAAGTGGCTCACTGTCACTGAACATGGACTCCTCCTTGATGGTAATGAGGTTGACGTTGATGTTATTGATGGGACTGGAAGTGGTACTCAAATTCATGGCGGAACAGTTATTCTCATCGTCCACGTCCATCATGCTATGGCTGTGATGACTGTGACTGTGATGAATTTGGTTTTGGTAATGTGGGTGGGGATGAGGACCAGAGAGGGGAATAAGGTGGCCACGTGGAGTGAAGACTCCTCCGCCACCTCCAATGGGTGCTAAGGGTATCACTGTTTCCGTTGTGGCGGAACTATTGCTATTGCTATTACAATTACTAGAATTATTATTAGAAACATGAACATTGTTAGCAGCGGAGGCTGGGACTATGTATACCACTTGTCCAGAACCCAGTTCCAGTCGCCGAATCAGTTGCATTTCACCCAAACTGTTATTATTCGAATCATTCGGACTGGGACAAGCGGAGGAGGAAGCGGACGACGGAGAGCGATTGAAATTGGAAATGTCGAATTTGGAATCGACGAGGCTGTTGGAAAACTGGGTTAGCTGGAGACTCGTGGTTGGAGTTGGAGATGGAGAGGAATTCGGTGGGGGTGGAGCGGTGACCGTAGAAGTGGCCCCAGCATTGGAATTATTGCTACTCACACTGTCCTCCCCGATGCTCAAGTGTCCGGCTGCTCCACAATTTGACTCTGAACCCTCTTTCTTAATATTCCCACCCTCCTCCTCACTCACCTGCTCCTTCTCGGTAGAATTCTGACTTTGTTGGAATGTCTTCAAGTGACCGAGCATCTTCTCTATTGTATTTCGGTTGATTTTTGCTTTTTCTAGGA
The DNA here is from genome assembly GCA_034694165.1 of Tomocerus mixtus. Classification (NCBI taxonomy): domain Eukaryota; kingdom Metazoa; phylum Arthropoda; class Collembola; order Entomobryomorpha; family Tomoceridae; genus Tomocerus; species Tomocerus mixtus. The sequence continues at coordinate 17,035 of JAQFYC010000637.1, forward strand.
ATTTTACAGCTTCTCGCGAACACTCCTGTGAAATACAAAGATTTTATTAGTATTTTTGGACACAAAAAACGCACCTTTTGAGAACAATAACAAAATGAAGCGTTTACAAACTGTTGCTGTCCTTGCTTGTAAATATTGTTAAGAGTTTCTTATTATTGCCTTCTTCGCTAAGGTATTTTAGCACAGAAGTGCATAATACAGTACATATAGTATTTGTACTTAAGTACCTAGTTAAAATCTTAATGTCAGAGTTTCTTATATGTACTATCTCCCTTTAAAAACAACTATAACACAAACTAATCCTTTCTTTACGAAGCATTATTGTTTTTAATTTTTGTTTACAGCCAGCAACATTACAATGCAATCTTCATTTATGCTGTGCATATGACTTATGGCTTTATTTTATTGCGTATGTAATAATAGGTAATACATTATTTGTAACTTTGTGTCATACGTGAATGCTTTGGCTTACTCATTTGTTCTGTCATGACATGACTGTGACCTATTCTATAGTACATCTAGTCACATACCATTTACCATAATAAATAATAACAAGTTAACAATGAAAAACAACATAACATGACGTATTTACGTATAGTATTTAAGCATAACATATGCAAGTCAGACCAATTTCATAGTTCCTTAGCATTCATTGTAACTTTTAACTTTCTTTATGTGTCTGCAGTCTATTGTACACTCCTGCACTACTATCTGTATCATGTTATATATATATCTGTAATTATAACGCATATTTGCATATACAGATAGTATGCAGTTTATATAAGTGTTTCATAATTGCAAGTAGCATTTAAAACGACTTATTGTGCTATTGAGACCACGAGTATAGGAATGCAATGCAAGTAGTTGATGTTCCTCGACACAAAAGGTCCATTGAATCTATTTCCATGTCTTTAGGCGTGACAGACAGACTCAAACTAATATTTAAGACGTAGGATACTTTTATTTGGGATACTTGAACAATTGGGTAGCTATATGTCAAATTATATGAACCTAAGCTTACGTATCCTTACAAGTTTAACCTATCTGTCTTCTTATACGATAGTTTACACACACTTGTTATGTACTTGAGCGTGTCGCATCTTAAAAGTTTGATTTTAGAATTATGATATTGTAGGCAGTGCAGTATTGACTAGTTTAAGACTTTCATACCTACTACCTACATTGCAATACTTAGGGCACAGTCAACCTATGCACAGTTTGACAATAGAAAATAAAATATGTTAGGTAGGTCTTGGGCTTTAGCTTCTGGATATACTTACTTAAATTACTTAACATTCTACTAAAATATATGATTACTTATGGTTTTGTTGATGTGCTATTGTCACTGTCAGAAAGACATGCCTACTCCTTGTTTAATTTTGTTTTGTTCAAAGGCAATAAAAACTAAAAGCAGTAATTGTGTTTAGGACTAGGACATCATATTATACATAGACTGCCAAGACTGCACTGCATACAAAGGAAGGCACAAACTCTGTAATCTGTAATTAGTAAGGAGTAGCGTGTAGAATATTCATAAACAACATCTTTGGAAAAGTAGGAAGATTAGTTACCTTACTTAAAATCCTAAAGAGATACTTACTACACTACATGACTAAGGTAGAGTGTGATATAGTTACTATAGGTGTATACTGAGTGTTGAATTTTAGATAGATTAGATATGTCGTGAACAGGAGCATCCAACTGGCAGTATGTACATTAAAACTATAAATCTAAGGTCTCAAAGCACATTTCTCAATAAAAAAATTTTAAAATAAAACAGGTTTCAGTAGTCTGTGCATTAAAGTATCAAAAATAATGTCTGAACTAACAAAAAGAACACATAAGAAGTTAATGTACTTACTTAACTGATAAATTAAACTTAAATGCAGCGGTTTTCTATAAAAATGGGAGTTAATTGATTTGGTTTGCATTGGCAACCTTTGTGTTCTCATTGTTGTTGTCTCCAAAGCTTGGACATATAAAATATTGTTGTTAATAAGTATGACACATAACAATTAAGTACGTAGGATTAAAACGATAATGCTGATATGAGTCTTCCTGACGGAAAAGAGTTTGTGCCCTCGACATATTTATATACGCACGTAGTATATAACTTAAGGTGTGTTTTAAGTATTAAAGGAACGTGGCTTGGTTGAGTTTAAACAAGGGAGGACGAGTGGAGTGAGGCGAGGCGATGTTTGGAATGAGTAAAAGTGATTTTGTTGCCTACCTCAAAGCCTTCAATGAACTTTTGCTCATCAGACTTCTTGAGAGTCTGCAAATGAGTCACGGTCAGCTCCAAAATATCCGCCTTTTCCAGCTTCGAGTGCTTCTGGCCCTGAAAAGAAATGAAATCATAAAACCAAATGAAATGAAGCCCCCAAAAGCACTTTGTTGAATAATATTCTCTCTCCTCTCTCTATATACGTATAGTATTTAAGTAGAAAGGGAGTGAAAAGTGAGTGTTTCTGTGAGCGATCCGAGCGAGCGGCTGGATTTTTTATTACAAGGGCCATAAAACAGAGTTCACATTTGTACGAAATGGGAATGCATGAGGATAATTTATATGTTTCTCCACATAAAGACACAACACAACAGAACAGAACACAAACTGAATAGTACAAGTGTTACCTTACATAAATATAACAATATGTGTTTCTTTTCTACACACAAATACCTCAGCTTACATTCAGTAATATTATTACACTCTGGCAAGTGGAATACCTAGTAAAAGTGATGGAATGGCTTCGTGTTTAGTTTGATTTTGACTTTAGGCTTTTCCTTGAAGAACGATCTTTATTATCTCCTCTTTCATTGTGTGTGTAATTGTATTAGTAACGTTCACAATGCTCTATTAGGTACATTCCACGCATAGAAAATACGATCACAGATCACAGATACAAAAACACACATAGTATAGTATACTTCCATCTGAATGGGAATTCATATAACCAATGCATGCATTTACGCTAAAAATATTAGAAATGAATATAAGAATATTGCTGGAAATACCACAATAAATAGATACAATGTACTTTATGTGCTTGGTTTATTACACTTTCGACTCAACTCGTTTTTTCAATCGTAAATTAACTTTTCTTCATGAAAAGCTGTAGGTAGTACCTAATTTTACTTTAAGAACAGAAACAGATATATTTACTATATGGATTGACAGATTACTTAGTTTCTGCTGTATATCTGTAATAAAAAGCATGACGGAGGCTATAGGAACAAAATTCTATGAATGAAAAAAGGTTTTGTGACACACTGGCTAAGTAGGTAAATCACAAAAAGTTGACATGTATATCACATATTATCATTTACGTACTACAGATAGGTAGTATATGTGTTAAGATTTATTTTCGATGATTTTATGCAAGAATGTACAAAGTTGAAGATTACACTGTAAAAGTAAACTACTTTTTGTCTCCAAGTATAGCAAGTACAATACACAATTATAATTTGTACTGAACGAGTTGTAATCTGCATGCTACATGGCATGTACTTGTAATAAGCTCATGCCAGATTTTATTAGATGTAAATAAATACATAATAGTACTAGTCAATAGAAATGTCATCAAAAGTTACGATAAGTAAGAAAAGGGAGAGTAAACTAGTAAACAAGAGCCAGGCCAGGCCAGGCCACAGCAGCTAATGGGAAAAAAAGAAGTTGGCAATGACACGAGCGGCAGATTGTAGCTGGACAATAAAAAATCTAATTGGAATAAAGTAAACTGATACAGAAATCCAACTTTCCATCAAAACCTCATCTAAGATATCTGTACATATCCCAATTTACATTCCAGGATACATTTGTCCAACCTTTTTTACAAACAGTACAACAATATCTAATTAGCGAACAAGAAATTATGTGCTAATTTATATTACAATAGATTGGAGTCCTACATGTACCATTATGATATGATAAGTGTAAACCTTTAATCTACTATGATTTACCTTGATATACCAAGCTGTAGTTAGCAATTCAATGTACCTATTCAATTTACATACTAGCATTATTAGATATTCCACCAAGTTATCTAATTCAAAATCAAGTTTACCATTTCGTTACAGAAATAATCAACAGATTGCCATTCATTTACATTTGAAGCTACAACACATAGCTTTGATGTTCATTTTCTCTACAGTAAAGTGCCACATTTAACTCTTATAATATACAAAGGCCAATCCTACACAAACGTGTATAAAAAATAAATTCATCATTCATTCATTTACTTTACGTATTTTATATGGTGCATAAAAACATGATCTTTATAACATAAATAATATGAGACTCCTATTGCTTGATTCACTTATACCATTCTCTAGATCTATTACAGCATCACATATTATACTATTTAAAATAATTCACTGTGTCTGTCAATTCCCTCAAATTTTTCTACTTATCTTATGACATGGCGATGAAAAGTTATTTACTTTAGCTTCATTATGCATAGCATTTTACTAATGTGGAATGTGCGAACAAATATGTAAGAAAGTTATAATAATTAAAAATAATTCGACATCATTAGTATACATAGAGATGTGTAAATCTCCAAGTATAAGTATGTACAGTAACAAAATAGTGTTTGGACTGGAGGGTATTGGTATTGTCCATAGGATGTATTTTTCTCCCCGCCGAATAAGTAAACGAAACGTGTAGCATGTGGGGAATTCATCGTCTAATCATTCTATACATTTTAATCAGATGGGTTTGGCCTGACTTTGACTGGCATCACTTGACTCGACTCGACTTTATTTTATATCTCGCAGATAGGAGGGAAAGAATAAATGAATGAAGAGTCCAAGTCTGAATTCAGAATTGTCTGGCTTTTGTATAGATTGTAGAGTGGACTAGACGGAAGGGATATCGAAGCTATAAGGCGAGTCAAGTACTACAGATATTAGTCTAAATTGAATACGAGCTCTTATTTTGTTCCAGTTGTAGTTGTGTTCATTGTACAGTACATGTACATGTGAGTAAGGCAAGGAGAAGATTGGTCGCAATCACAAAGTTGCAAAGGGACTACAGATACAAATACAAATACAAGTAAGCGACAGTACATGTACAATGTACAGTGTACATACAAAAGTAATCTATCTCAATAGAAACGAAGCGACCAACTACAACTATCAACTAGCCAAGTCAAGTAAGAACTTAACGATAAGAACACATGTACATTATCCGAAAGGCAAACCAACCGAGTCAATTGAAGTGGATTGGATTGGATTTGATAATATAATATAACAGCACACATACAGCATACACTCACACAAACAAGTAAGTAACTAAATGCATAAAAGAGACAGAGACACAAGTTTGCTAAGGAAAGGAAGGCAAAGTTTTACATTTTATAAAAAGAGATATAAATTAATGAGGAGGGATACACACAGCACAGCTTAGCACACGCAGTCATTCAGTGACTCATTCAATACACTCATTTACTCCTATACACACACACAGAGTACGTAGAGTATTTTATGTAAGAGAAGCCAAAGCCAAAAGCGAGTCAATTGAAATTGAACTGGAGTCAAGTCAAGTCAAGTCAATTCAAGAGAGACATAGACAACACAAAACAAGTATTCAAGTCTTTGAGTCATTGAATGAATGGAATAGACCTTTAGATAGTCCTTAATGTAAATGTAAATGCAAGAAGGCCTTGTCCTGTTCATTCTTTATGCATTATCTATATCTCTATACACAGTACACACATGAATAGCATTCTAACTATTACGTCTCATTCACTCCACACAATATATATGCAAATACATATACACAGTTCACTAACATTCGCATACTTATAATAACAAGCACAGAAAAGTACAGCAGCTCCTGTTATCGCAATTTAGGATCAACATCAATTTTGCAGTCAGCAAGCCAAACGACAGTCAGTCCAATCCAACTCAAAGTAAAGTAAAGGCAAGTGAGCCAAAGCCAAAGACAAACGAAGTCAGAACCAAAGCTTCAGACTATGGCTACGTATGCAAGTATAAGTATAGCGGCAAGACAAGACAAGGCAATGAATTTCGTGTTATCAAAGAACTACAGCCGAGCCAAAGCGAAGACAAGACGTGTTCTACCGAATACTATCTATCTCTATCAAATATTCATTGTCCTATTCCATAGACACATAAAATTATGTCCATGTATGTGTATAGTATAGCGTATAGGTAGGTAAGGTAGTGTCTATGTACGTTTCTACATGTATAATAGGATTTTTTCAGTAGTTATACTTGTATTGTGTTGGACATCTACTATGTATTATGTTTAGTAGTTGACTGATGATGATGGTGATCGCTTATCTAGAGCAATAGCCAAACGTCGCAATGTTTTTGGCCATTCAGAAGGTAACTAAGCATAAGCAACAAGCAAGGATTCGATCCTTGTCACTCACAAAGAGTAGCTAGAATTAATCAAGAGCACTAAACTACATAAAATTCATCTGTCACCATGTAAAATACATTTAGGAAGAGATATTTCTTATTAAATAATGTCAGGTTACATAAGGTACTTACTACCTTAAGCCTTAAGCTAAGGATTCTTTAAGTTTTCTTTGGAAATACACACTTAGGTTTTACGATTGAAATTACTGTACATATTACGTAGACATTGGGCATGTTTTGGATGTATGAGCATTCGAATCTTTTCTTACCCTGGTTATCTATCTTAAAATGTAAGGAGACATTTGAGATAAGAATATATGCATCTTTTAATTTTTAAACTTAATTGACTTTGGTATGTTGTAGGTTAATCAGTAAGCTTGTCACATTCTGTTTTGAATATTAATTTAGGTATCTGCTCTACCTATTTGCATGAAAATCGTTTAACAAAACAAGATTCAAGTAAAGTAAGTCGTAAAATGAGAAACAGACTTAATTGCTGTGTTGAATGTATTTATCTACAATTTATATGTAAACTTGTTGCAGTCTCCAACCAATTTTATCTTCCCGTCGTTCTTTGCATTATCATTTTATGATTTTTGGACAAAGGGTACCAGTTTTAAGTCTACTGTATATTGTATCTGCACTCAATCAAATAAGTATAAGAAAATAGATCATACAGGTCTGATACAGGTTTGCACAAGACATGAGGAGTGACTAATATATATGAATCATCACCAAAATGTTTTATACTTAAACACTTCTACCGAAAATAATTAGGCCCAGAGTCCGGACGTCCAAACTCAAATTCAGTTATCGTTAGGCATATATTGTACTTACTATAATGGTCAGGGTTCTGTTCTGTTGTGCACGTCTGGATTTGGGTTTGAATAGGTACCCGAAGTAAATAAGTAGATTAAAATTTCTACCTATTACAGATAGTTACCTAAAATACTACTTAAGGTACCTACTCGAGTTTACATAAATAGGTATACGCATACTACAAGATATAAAGGTAAGAGTGTGTAAGCCTGTAAGGCAATAGTATCGTAATGTTTCTCGTAAGAACGAGGCCGAAGAACCGAATGACATCGGAAATGATTCAGGTATCATATCAGGTAGAATAGAAACAAGTTGTTAAAATAAAGGTTGGAAGAAGAGCCTCACCTCTACTCTCGTGGAATCCACAATGAGGGTCTTGAGAATTGATAAGCTCTGGTTGATTCTGGCTCTGCGTCTTTTCTCCATCAAGGGTTTGCTTGCCTATAAATCAAAACAAAACATTTCATGAAATCAGTTTTCCATTATTAAAGCACTTTTTATTCAGCTCAGTCCTCAGATGGATAAACCAAAATATTTTCACGTTTAGCTGCCTCTTCTTTCAAGATTTTACTTCTGTTATGACTTATGACACATTGTGGTACAACACACGCACATTATGCATCTTCTATTGGCAATACTAATGAGTAAATCTACATATGTGTAGGTAATAGTTTACTTATACCACATATATATGTAATTCATGTACCTTTCCGCTCATATACATATAAAAAATTTCATCTAAAAATTGTAAATTGGTCTAAGTTCATCGTTACATTTGAACCAACTCAGTTCTCCAATGGTTGAGGTCCTATTTAGAATCTTTGAACCAAGATAACATCTATACACAACCTACAGACAGATGCTTTATTATAAAAGAATTATTGTAAAGCCTATTTAAAATAAAGGGTAGCCAAATATATCTAGGTTACTACAAACATCAACATAATGTAAATATTGAAAATTGTATATTATTCAAGAATTTATCATCAAATCTGTAAAATTATCACCAAAAAGTTTCAGTGACAAACATTTTTCACATTCCCATTCTAACCAAACCTACAAATTAAAAGATTAAGTAGTCTACTTAATCATTAGAAAAGAATAGGAAGCTTCCCAAAGAACAGAATTCCCAAGAACGAATAAAATACTATAAAGATATTGTAAACTTTAAACGATTCTGGTTTGGTGAGTTATGTTGCACATTGCATATACCTAATAGAAAAGATAATAGGAGCATGATATTACTTAATAGAGGAAGATTCTCAGTATCCGTATCAGTAAAGTGAAATATTTCATATGAAATAATGAATAGAATGTACAACATACATAAGAGTAGTACATAAGGTACCTCTGTAGAATAAGTAGCTTAATATGATGGCACGCTAATCTGAAGACCACTTGTCGTGGCACAGTTGGCGTATAGAGATCATTAATCATCCTAATAAATTACTCGTGCACCTTCCTCCCTGATATTAAAATATTAGATCTTATAGAGAAAAAGTACGCACGAACGATAGTACATGCATTTATGTACCCTTTAGCGAATGTACCTATTGTGCATTGCATTACATTGCATGACGGCACGGACGGATATATTTCTGATTTCATTATTTATGCATAAAAGAATCTATACCGCGTACTGTATTGTGATGTACTTGATTTTATTGATACTGATAGCTTTAAATATCCGCCCAGGGCTGTGAAATACATTATAACTTATCCTGAACCTGATGCGACGCATTCTACAAGACTTCAATCATATTAGCAACAAATGCATAGTATTTAAATGTATAATAATATACTAGATACAACCCACTGTCAATCAGATTGTAATATTAGTCTGAGTAATTCTAACATACCCACTTTAATGGAATTGATTTCAATATTAAAAATCTAACGAATACACCTTATTGCTACTGTACAGAATAAGATTGAATACATTTAATTTTAATGAAAGTACCTACAGATATATGCAATAATATGCAACATGCATACATGTACATTGCTACTACTTTCTTATATGAAAACTGACATTACATGCATATATGTATACAGATAGGATACTGAATCAGAGAGATTTTGATTCTAGTAATTAGGTAATCACACAAGTATCCCCATAATGCAATAGGAAACTTATGTTATATTAAGTACCGTGTTCAAATATGCCCTGATTTCCCAATCTTCTAAATATATATGATATAGTAGGTACTTTGATATTTACCCACAAGTGGGTAAATATCAATAAGTTTATTGTATTTTCTAATTTTAGAGGTGAGTTCACTAACACTTGAATACTTACTATGAATAATTAAAAAATTCAATTGAAAATACACGGCAAAGTGACATAACATAGTAGTTGTACCTACGTATAGAGATACGTCATAAAATTCATTTGAATAAAATAATTTCCTTTACTTACCCTTCGATTCTCAGAGTTGCTCTTAAGGTTTTTGTCCGCTGCTCCAACTTTTGTTGCCGTCATTTTGAAATTGTTACGTGGAAGTTGTCTTAGAAGATTACGAGATCCTGTTGGATTGTTCTTTCACCTTTTCGATTTTCGCAATTCTTTATTTTTTAATTGGAAATATCCTTAGCTGGAGAGTTTTAGACAGAATCTGTCTGAATCTCATCGACAAAAGCAAAATTGTAGTTGGAGTTCAATATTGAACTCTGTCGCAAACTTCCTTAGTATTCCCTTTAGTTCCTTCTACAACTTTCTTCCGCACTCTGCATGTAATATTCTTTTATATTTCGTAAGTAACTTAACTTGTCCACATGAATATGAATTAAGGATTAACTCTTGAATCAGATATTACCTAAGTAATATGATTTGGCAGAAAGTTCAATGTTCTTTTCTCTTAAAGAGGATAATGCACTAGTTCAACAGTTGATATTGATAGTTACTCCACTTAATTCATCCAGAGATTTGCAAATTCAAACTGAATTAGCGTGAACGTATGTAATGTACTTGTCTATCTGTGTTAATATGTGAAGAGTACAAAATAGCTGTCGAATATACTCCTATATCGAATATAGAAGTGTGAATTGTGAATCCAAGGGTAATAAGTAAGTAGGTAACACTGTAATTCGATAACTCAGATCTTGTTTATGTAAAGTCGCAACACAACACAACTCCAAGAACAACAAAAATACGTACCTAACGTAACGTAGTGCAAATGTAACAAGAAACAAGTCAATGCCAGCAACGTGGCAATGAAAATCTCATCTGACTCTATGCAAATCGAATTTAGATGTAGATGTGGGATGAGGATCACAACAACAAAAAGTGTGGCACAGTCAGTACAAATATCTAAGGATCGATCAGGATCAAAAGAACCTCACTAGAGCCAAAGACAACTTAGCACTGTACTTACATAAGTAAAAAATAAATAATATCTTTATCCGTCTGATCTCTGAACAGAAATCTCAGTTACTTTACTTACGTACTCAGCAGAGAACATTAGAAGGTCTCTTTAATTCTTATAAATATGTAGTTCTAATTCAATTTAGATGAAAACCCCAGTTTGATAGCTCGGATCACCGTTGCTACGTTCACGAATTAATATCCAGTCGAAAAACAGAGGACAGGGACACAAAATTGACAGAATCTTTCTGTAAATCCAAAATCTAAGGGATGATGTACACTTGTAAAGCGTATGTGTATCACTATTAGTATGTTAAAGGATTACTTGAGTTTAGTTAACAAATTGGTCCTCTTTGCTCTCTTAAGCTTAGAATTTGGAAATGTTATATGATTTTAGTGTTGTCTTATAGATTTTTCTTCTCTATCCAAATAGTATATGGTTACGTAACAGTTTTAGTACACACGTTTGGGAAATATATACGTAGAATGAAATATAGAATCCAACTCAGCCAAACCAGACTACTACTGGGATCACAATGAATAATGATTGATAAATTGAATTCAATTGAACTCAATCTCTGGTATGTATTGAGGAGAAGTCTGTCGAACAGAAGAGAACTCGCACACAGAGCAGCAACAGCAACAGCAGCAGACAATGTCAATAGAAAAGAGATTAGAGATACACCTTACTTACAATGCAATAATATAATACAATACACTTTGCTTTTGCTTTACAATTGCTTTGCCTTGGTCCTAAAGGTTAGCTTATCTCCTCACTCACCAAAACATATATCGAGATCGACACAACACACTAAAGTCAAACCAAAGCCAGTCAAGGCAAAAGTTTTCTGTTTCTGTTATGTGGTTTGGTTTGGTTTGGTACTGGTTCCAAGTTTACTTAAACGTATATGTGTGTATTTATGTATGTACGTACACATATACACCTTGTACTCCTATGTCCCGATCTGATCTTCAATTCAATATTGACAGAAAGGCTTAGAAACTTATTGTTGCTATTACAAACAGAAAAGTTCCATTAATTCCGAAGCAACTTGTATTGTTGATGCACATACACGAGTTTCTGAATTTATTTCTTATATTCTGTGTGTATACAATTCCTGATGCTCCTTTGCGATGTATATGCAGTTAAAGTACAGATATTTGTTGAGAATGAGGATGAGTAAGTTTGATTTTGGTTTTCAGACGACGAGGTGACTTTAGTTTAACCCTTATTTGTATTCTATTGTATTTTTAAGCTTTAACGCCCAAGTTCTCACATTAATAGTAGATATCGTCCTGTACTTTAGTTGGAGTAGTGGATGGAATGATGGAGGTTCGCTTGACGTTGACTTTTACTTGACGTGTGTCTTCTTCCTATATGTATTCCTATATGAGTCAAGCGTGTTTGCCAAGAGTTGACTTCACTTCACACTGAATTACAAATACTATACGACGGAGCACATAAAAGCATTCAGATAGTAACTAAAGTCCGGAGACACAATAAAAGGGTTGCTATTTCTGTTTCTTCCTCAATAATATATTATAACACACTACAGTAGAATACAATGACAATAGTTATCCGATCCGAGTAGGTTGTAGGTAGTAGGTAGAAGGTACATAAAGGAGTTATTTGTATTCTTTTCCTCTTCAAAGTTTTTAATGCTTTTATGTATGTACTTATCTGTAAATATGTATAAGTATAGACAGTCAGGTCAGGTGAATGTATTTATGTACTATTGTGGAAGTAGAATCTGTGTAGATTGTAGAAGTATGAATAGGTTCCTTTATCAATAGTCCCATTAACCAGCCAGTTTCAAAATCCAAATGACAATACACGTGAAGAAGTCACAGTTACACAGACAGGACACATTCACAGTATGAAATTCCTAATGCACTTGTATTTGTATTCACTTGACTTGGATAAATACACACGCTTCTCTCCTGGCTTGGCCTGGTCTTCCTCTGCTATGTATACAAAGAAGAGAAATGTTAATACATACCATAATATATTAATACATAAAGGATAAGTGTACATTGTACATATAAGTATTTTATTACAACAAAACACGTGGAAGGGTTATTGAAGTTTCTATACACGCTTTTAATAGTTAAATACTTATACTGCCCTATTGTCCGTTTCTATTGTGATAAATGCATAGTAGAACGGACTACGGATGTCCAAAAAGTGTAGCTAAATATATGAATGTAATGTTATGCAGGGAGTACCTAACAAAAACGGGCCTAAACTACTAAAGGTTATATTTTATTTACTTTTCTTGTCTGTAACGTAATTTATATAGATTATAGATATATGTATGTAGTTGACGTGACACGATGTGATGGTGACATGACCGTCTATTCTATTGTACTTGCTACGTATAAGTATGTAAATGGTAAATTGTGATTGGAATGGATTTTGCTTTGCTTTGTATTTGTATTGTGTGTGTACTTGACTTGACTTGGCCTGACTTAAGTGAACTGAGTTATTGTTAAGGTAATGTATAGGTCTGACGTGTCGTGTCGTTGAATGTATAATGGTTTAAGTAATAATATTCGTTTACTTATGTACTTTGTTGTTAGCAATGGCACTTGCACGTATGTACGTGCAGTTGACAATATTTAGAGACAATAGGCTTAAGAATCGAGTCGATCAGGTGAAATGAAACAGAAATAGAACCTGCAGAGTTCTGTGTTTAGTATTTGTATCCCTAAGTGTGTTTAAGTACAGAAATATAGAAAGAAAGCAGAGAAATTATGTGTTATTATGTGTACTGTACTGCAAGTGTAAAGGTTGTTACAGATACGTACTAATACGTATGATGCGATGAGTTTCAGGTTGTTCTTTTACTTACTTTACTTTAGTTTAAATTTGCGTTGACTCTTTCTGGATAAGAATATGAATTGTAGTAAGTACAGTACAGTACAGCTACAGCTTAGAGCAAGTGTAAATTGTCCGTGCTCCTCTCTCGGAGGTCGAGCCCAGAATGAATGTGCTCGTCTCTAATGCAAAAGTATAAAATCCTAACCTGCTGCCTGTGGCTCGGCTCGTGTTCTGTACTGTAGGATTAAGGATAGGGATATAACTCTTGTACTGTATACTATACAATAGAATGAATGCCTGTAGCAAAGCTAACGCAGCAAAGCAACGTACATACGTAACCAAACTCAAACCCAAACCAAGCAACTCACATCACATCAAGCCAAGCCAGCCAAGCCAAAGCTAAGTGAAGGAAACGTGTGTGCGAGATACGAGTGAGTGTGAGTGTGATGTGAGTATATGGGATATACAATTTAGTTATAAAACTATTCTATAAGTTCTGCACTCTCTGTAACAGGGTTGTTCCACTTCTGTGTGCTATACATATACTAATACTAATACATACATAGATTTATAAGGTAACTCATTCTCATCGTCAGACTATACATAACATAACAGAACACACGCTGTTAGGCCAGACGTAGACAAACCATGCATGCCAGGCAGGTTCAGTTTTCAGTATAGGATCTATTCCCTTATTCATTACTACCTACATTACAGAACTCTGGTCTGGATGGAAAAGGAACCTACTTTATATACATATATACATTATTAGCTTATATAAGCCTTGTGTATGTCTGTATGCACTTAAGATCGTATTCTATGCGATGCCATGCCATGCCACTTGCACACCGCACTGCCTGTCTTGTCTGCCCTGCCTTACTTTGCCTGCCTATGTATGCCTATGTACAATATATGTACATCGTTTGCAATGCCAGCCTTTAATGCCTTACTAAGGTCCCGACCGTCCGTCTACGTCTCGTCCCAAAGCAAAGCAAAGCAAACCACCACAAGATCACATCCACCTGAATTCCTCCTTCAATAAATCATCTCCGTACACTTGCCATCACACCAGGGTGAGACATTCTCTCTCTCTCCATCTACATATCTGTATACCTATAAACAAAAATATATTTCTTACTTTCCTATGTACATCACTTCCACATCCACATCCACATCCCCATCACACAAAAATAAGATAAGACTTCATGACATTATACTACAAAGCAAAAATTGGCAAACGCCTTATCTAAGAGCATCTTGTATACATGCATCTGTACAAAATGTGCTAATATGATGAGCACGATTACAGATATATTTTTAAAGTGTTAATACATATGTATAAGTGAAATATCTGCGTATTTAGCATTCTCATGAAATGGGGATGACTAACAAAATCTAATGTTAACTACCTATAAACACGTGAAGACTTTTTATTGATGTCTTACATACTCAGGTGTAAATTGTAAATGAAGAACATGATTGTTTGCAGCGAATGTTTTTATTTATGAAGCATTCTCATGTACGGTTGGTATGTTGTTGTGTTTGTGTCCAATCCAGAGTCATGCAAACTTGCAAACTGCAACATGAAATGCGAAGTGGGATTATTCTGAGGTACTTTAATACATAATACACTATACTATGTTGTGTATAAGGATTTTTTCATATCTATGTAGGAGACACATGCACATGAACATACTTAACCTACGCTTGCATGTGTGAGTGTTTCGTGTGTCTATTTCTATGTAAGTAGGTAGGTAGTCAAAATTACTTCGCATATTTTGCACACACACGTGTTTCGGTTTTGCTATCTTTTAAGGTGACGTATTTATATTGTATGCATACCTGTGTATGTCCTACATAACATACATTGGCGAACTAAAGGCATCGTATCGTATTCTACAATATGTGGAGATAGCTACGCTTAGCTAAACAATATCCATTGAATTGTCTTCTACTTTTATGTACTTATGTACATAACACAATAATATATAAGGTATATGTACTAAAGGTGAATATATACCTACGTATATGTATGTACACTGTGGATGTTTTATATATAGAGTGTTAAGGACATCAGCTTTTCGTCGGCATGATATAAAAGGAAGAGAAGAGAGGACAATCGCTCTGTTCTTGTCGTTGTGTCTGTCGATGTCGACTACTACAACCTAGTACTACCTACTCTAGACTCTAGGGCACATGTTATATACTATATAAGTACATTGTACTATAGATAGGCACATAGGACACTATAAAGTAGAGAAGAGAGAGACAGACGTGTGTTTTATTCTGTTCTGCACTTGAGAGCTTTATTTTATAGATGAAAACAGTCAACAGACAGAACAGAGAGGCGGATTTGCCAGCTATTGACATAGTTATTTCCCATTGCCGTTCCTCGTGCCTTGTTTTGGCTCACTTGACAGGACTCTTACTTACAATCACTATACTATGTATTCTATATGTACATACATATACTAAATAGGTGTAGTATTACAGCATGGCCTTCTTTACAGTTCCTGGATCAAACGGGCGGCGGTGGTCTGGCCTGGTCTGCTATGGTCTTCTGCTCCTGCTCGTGCCTTGCCTGGTTTGGTTTTGCTGTGGCCTGGCCTGGCCTGCCCAAAATTCCAGCTCAACTAAACCAAAAGCAACTGAACTGCGAACTTAGAACTTAAAGGAACTAACAACACGTAAAGTAATATAAAGTAGGCGAGGCAGACTGTCAGAATCACACATACCTTGCTATGGCCCTATATAAGTACAAATACTATGTACTTATACATGTAGAGAGTCATTTCACCTATGTATTTCGATACATACTGTTTCTAAATAATCACATACCTTACGTTTTGTACATAAGAGGAGAATAGAATACTGAACACACTACAACTATGTACAAATACATACTTCTGTCCTGTCCTGGACAAAATACAAACTTCAAAAGCCTACGGGATATCCAAACAATGCATCTGTTAAATGGCAAAGTCAATTCAACTCAACGAAGTAGGTAATACATCCATGTAATCCTTATATTTCATATACTTAAGTATGTTAGTATGTATCTAATCCAATATTAAATGCTTCTGATACATAAACACAAATATTAAATAGGCGGAGTATCTATATGGGACATGTTAAATACATTTCTGCACCTGACACACTTTATACAAGACATTTACATTACATACATCACACCACACTTTTAGATTGAGGATTCTTCATAATATGTAACAGAATGAACCAAACATACTTATGTAAGTATTTGCTATATAGTTCTTCCGTATTAAGCATTACAGTGCAACACACATAGAGAAGTTCTATTTTATATTGTGTGTAGGTGTAGATTGGTAGGTATAGTTGTATGCTACATAATAAAGGAAAGTGCGACGTACGTGGTTTGGTTAGCTCTTACTTGACTCCCATTCAAACAGAACACTATGTACTTTACTCCATTTGGCTTTAACCAAACTACGCCAAACTTCTGCTTCTGCAACGGCAACAAGAAAGGAAAGCCATGGCCATAGGATGGGGATAGGATGCCGTGAAATGAAATGGACACAGAGATAGCAGACAGCAGAATAGTAAGTAGTTATACATAGAAAATACATTTACTCGTCTGAAAGTCGTCCGTGGTTTGGTCTGGTCTGTTCTGTTCTGGAATGGCAAATCTGCTCTACAATTGTAGGACAAACTTATTCTCTATTCTGGATTCACTACTCTTCATAGCTGATTGAGTTGGCTTTGGCTCTCTACAGTAGTTTCCAGCAACTTCAACTCTTTGGACGTCTGTCTCTCTTACTTTAGCTTTAGACATACTCTCTTGTCTATCAGTTACATATATTACATACTACATACACAGAATGTATAAGTATAGAGAATTCTACACAGTAGTGGAATCATGTCAAGTCACTACACATTAAACTCTCTATCTCCACTCAAATCTCTATAGCAATCAAAGTCAACTTGACTTGAGTGAACATAAGCTCTAAAGCTGAAGCAGACTGGCCAACTTATTCTATATAAATACAATGTACACTTGGCCAAGTACAGCCAAGCCAAGCCAAGCCACAGACCTTTACTATTAGTGCATATGAATTTATAATCACAATAATGTAATATTACATAGGAATTCCTACTATTCTACTTTGTATACATAACATTGGCTATCTGTATATTCAAAAAGAAAGAGCAATAATAAAAATGATATGTTTATACTTATCAATAAAGGGGATGGACTAAAGTGTATATGGTCTGTCGGGTGGCACAATGCCATCAAATTGTCAGAGCAGTGCATTATGTGCATGGTCACACTTTATACAATGTAAATACTACCTACTGGATTCCCTACAAACTTATAGTATGTACAAATACGTATCACATCACAACTACTGCAATAAAGTTCCGTATAGTAACTATACTGACATACTCCCACATGACTTTTGCCATGGCATAGCAATAGCAATCAAATTTTATTACTTACAATGCAATACAGCAACCAACCAAGTAGTAAACTACTGTAAAATTACCAGCTATAAAGTATTCAGTGTTACACGAGGCTTTAAAGAGACTTTTGAATATAATACACTGTATATATACTTATGTACTATAATTTGAACAATAAGCCAAATTCATATACAAATAGTTAGTAAGAAGACAGAAGTCATAATGCACAGTGCACTTCTCTTCTTATCAAATTCCAATGCACTAATTGCATTGTTACTGAAAATGTTACTCAATTTCTCAATTTACAAACAAGGCTTTTCCTTCACAAATCCCAAACAATGTTTTGTCTGACCTGACTACTGACTTGCGACTCCAATCCATTTTGTATCAATAAGTGTGTCTGTCTTCTGCCTCAAAGTCTTAGCAGCCCATTATCAGTAATATGAACTAATATACATTACCTACAGATACGATGTAATAAAAGCAATAGAATTCGTGATCCCTCCGTATTTATTGGGTTTACGTAAACCGAGGGACTGACCAGACCCAGGCCAGGCGGCTTTCGTCTAATTGCAAGTAAGTGCAACCAGGCCGATCCAAATAATGCAATGGATATTTTATTGCTGTTTGTCCTCAGTTGTATTTGTAATTCTTGTAACAGAAGAGTGTCCCTCGCCTAGTCTAGTTCTAGTTATTGTAATTGCAGCTTTTAAGGGATGTTTTCTACGTAGGCAGTAGGTAGCCCATGGTTCTGTTTTATTGATGCATTCAATCCACCCATTAAAATGTGCGGACAGCCAATTTTGGACATAATGCCTTGTACCTTGTACTTTTGTTGAACACTACAATATTTATAGTGTATTGTACATTGTGCATGTAGACCATTTCGGCTTACTTGGTGATTTGACGACCTACCTACTACCTAAGCTAGGTTCATCCTTCACACAAGATTGAAATCAACTAGAGCAGCTATTCACTCAATAGAATGTATATAGAGTCAGAGTGGTTAATAATGGAATTCGGTAAAGTAGTGCAGGATACACTACACACTTCAACATGAACACAGTGCTAAATTAGATGCTTCTGCAGATACCATTTATTATTTACACTATTCTGTCTGGATTGGATTGTATAATTAATAGAATCTTGAAGATCTACTTATAACTATTTAAATATAGTAAATTAAAATGTAGGTAGTAGAATATAGGACAGAGCAAGAAAACACGCCATTACATTCCGTGGCGGAGTGGGCTACGTATATGCACGGCAAAACCAAAGAATTGCCTTTTCTATAGATAGATAGGAAGGAAAGGATGAAGTTTAGTCAAGTCAAGATTTCACTTTAACATTTACATAACAATGCGAGCTAACTACGATCGCTAAGCATTTCTCTGCTCTTCTTTTCGTGATACTTATAATAGTAAACGCAATGCAATGCAATGCAACCAAGTACAATGCACCGGAACGTCAAGTTACTTTATTGCTTCGGCTTATTTGACTCTCCATTAAGTAACAAAAATAAGTGGACTATCTATACATACTATCTATCTATACATTCTGTGGTGCATGTATTTTGTAAGTATGTAGAATTTAGGGCTGGACTTGGATTTGGATTGAATTACTGATTGAATTGACTTGGATCCTCTATACGCCCAAACTTCCAAACGCCACAGCCAAATTGAAGCAAATTAGCTAATACTTATATATCTCCCTGGAATACATATATGCATACATATAGTTTGTAAAAGTAAATAAATACTAAGCATGTGAGTATAAAAAGTGTATAGTTTATTAGTAGAGTTGTGGATGTGGATGTGGCGGATGAGCTGATCTCCATTCCAATGGGATGTTCAGTTCAGTTGCAATGAGACGAGATGAAATTTATAAACTCGTGCAGTCTTCTGACATGGCATTGCTCTTTTTCCTTCCTATAGCTACGTACTTATATGTACCTATTCTATTCTAATATAAATTTGTATGTGTATGCATGTATGTACTATGTGTTGCCGAACAAGTGATAGCTAACGATAAGTAAGTACCACTCTTATGCACTTTGACTTACTATCTTGCATTTCTATATAACTTATACCACCTAGTTAGCATTTAAACAGAAATCATGAAAACGCATACATATATCTGTATATATATATTATAGGACAATAAAAAATTTACTATGCTATCTGTATATGACTGTATTGGCATTTGTAAAGGTTTCCCTGCATGTACACGATATAAAGAGATGTTGAATTGGTATTATATAAGAATAGGACTGACATGAGACATAAAAAACGAAATGATGACGATATAGATAGTAGCTGGTAGCTCTGCGGGTATTATTTTCTGTGTAAGTGATGTGTGATGCTGTGCAGTGCAGTAAGTAGTGATGCTAACGAAGAAGCTATGATGCTGTCGTGTATATAAAAGAGTATTGAATATATAAAATAGGTAGGAACTGCTAATAGTGATTTTGTATGTGAACCCAGCCCATTCTGAATTTGATAGGATTGGATCTCATCCTATTTTTTGTCACTCACTATTTTACTTACTTTTACTCGGCGGAGACTCGCTCACTTGGCATCGCATGGCATGGCTCCTTTCGATCGCGTGGATGTGGAAATGTGGATGTGGAATGGAAAGAGTTAGTAGGAAGCCTCTCTGACTCTGACGCTGACTCTGACATGGAAAGAGAAGACAACTCAAGTCAAGTCAACTAGTCCAATCCAACTTCATCACAGGAACAAATGCAATGATCAGAGTGTGGAGTGAGATTCACTTTTTATTTCCTATCGGGAGAACTGTAGCTACTTTTATCCTTTCTCTCTAGTATTTCCCCTTTTTACTATCATTTCATCAACAGATACGATCTCTTCCCTTCTTCTGCTGCATTCCACCATTATTTAGAAAAAGTCGGTACTAACAGACTAACACTAACCTTAGCAAATAGTAGAACTAGGTCATTCAACACCACCGTTACAAATAGGCTTTACGAATTGAGCTTAAAAGTGCTTACTGTTGCTGAAGACTAGAGAATATTTATCGGTGTGCAGGGGAGTTCTTCATCTGTTGATAAATGAAATGATATTTAATTATTATGCGTTTATTCTATACTTTGCTTGGTCGTCACAATTAAAATATTTCGTTTTTTGTGAACTTCATCTTCATCTGGTCTGATATTTGCACAGTATTACAAAAGTAGTATCAAAAGAGACGTGAGAACACAGTATCTATATTCGTGATCTGTAAACTTGTGTTTTGAGAAAATTATCAGTTAATTGATGTGCATTTGAAAATTGTAGTGACTTTAAGTCAACTTGGTTGTATTTTGTATGCATTATGCATGAAATAGGCAAAGGTAGGGTGAGATAGTTAAAATGAGAAGAGAATCTTCGTTATTAGTTACCTAATCCCCTTTTGTATTGAATTGAAACTTTGGCCCTGAAGTCTTATAGGCAAAAAATAGTCGAGTTTGCTTAGCAATCGTCAATCACATTCTCAGTGCAATACTTACGGACTATAAGAAATGAGCGTACTTTATATATGAAACTTGTTATATAAGTTATATCTGTATAACTTGAAATGGGATTAACCTGTGTACATACAATAAGTAAGCATTAGGAAGTTATATCTGTAGTTAGTATAATGTTTAATGAATGTACAACATAGTACAGTAGTACTCGTACTTCTAGTAGATATGAGACAGGAGGAAGGATGCACTTGTTTTCTTCTTTTCTTTCTGCAGGTACCTACTGTACTGCCTAGAGCCGAGCCTACCTACATATATACCTCGTAGGGTACGTAGCATAGAAAATGGAAGAGAAGACAGTGAGTGTTCTGTTCACCTCACTTAAGTTTTATGGTTCCTTAATGTTTTCAGTTAACTTTGACTGGAAGGCTTTTATTTTATCTTGTCGCTGACTCTGACTCTGACTCTGCCTTTTACACGTACAGATCATCTAATGTAGCTAAGTAACGTATAATAAGTACGGCACAGCACAGACAGAACAGACTTCACTAACTAACAATAAGTATCTTTCTTTCTTTCTTGCGTAACTTTAACTTTGCCTTTGGGTTCTTGGATTTACTTACGTGAACTGCACTCTACTATTGGTTTTCTTCAGATTTTCTATTGTTTTTCTGTTATTTAAGCGTTGAAAATGTTGAAATGCATTTAGGGGTATACTATTATAATAAGTATTAGGAAGAAGAGGGAAAGAAGTCAAAGTCGAGTCAAGCCAAGGAACGTGTGTGCTGAAGCTTATACGTGTTTACCATTTACCATTTACGTGTCCCTCTTGTTTTTCTCTTTTATTTTTGGGAGGCTGACTGTGAGTGAGAGAGTTCTGTAAAATCTTGAGAACTGCGTCCCTGTTTTGTCCATTCTCATCAACGAAGCGTCTTCATCTCATCTAATCTACTTTAGTACGGAAGATACTTAGAGTGAGATGAATTTTGTCGAGTCTTATATAGTAGATACTATATTGGATGTAGAAAATGTGTATGGATAGTTAGAGACTTTGATATTAAACCACACTGCAGAGATTAGAATGGGATAGCTGCCTCTTCTTGCTCTGCCTCGCCTCTCTTCTTTGCCTTTGTTACCCAGATAGATCTAAATCTGACCTAAAGCGATCATGTCCTTTGGCTACATTCAACATCATGCAATGCAATCAGCAGCCGAGAGTCGACTTACTCGCCTTTTCTCTTACTTTAACTTATTTAGCCACCTGTACGCAGCACATCCCCACTATATCCCTCAAAGTTAACACAAGAAGAGGATGGACTTTCTTTAACGAACGAAACGAGGACTTTAAACAACAAAAAATACGTCTTTTCATCCTCAGTCTTTCTTCAATTCGTCCTTAAGCTACTATACACAATATTGCGTATCTCTTTTGTATATAATGCATGCAGGAACCTTTAAGAAGATTCTCTGGCTTTTGTTTTTCTTTAGAAGTGAAGTTACATAGGGAGACATTGGATGTGGTAAGGTTTAAGGTAACACAACACAACGCAACACAACATTAAGGAAGGCAAGATAAATTCAGTTCAGTCAGTCAGCTAAGGTAACTAATCTGACTGAGAGTCCGTGAGTGCGTGGCGTGGTGATTAGAGTAGACAGACACCTGTACGCTGGCCTGGCCTGGCTTGGCTTGGCTGTAACTAACTAACAGTAAGTCCCTATCCCTAAGTAAGAGTTATGGTGAAGGAAAAACAAAAAAGCAAGGTAATGCTCAACAACAGAACAGGTAGACAAGACACTCTTACGAAGTATAGAAGATTATGGAAGACAATAAGACAATCCTTACATAAGATATAAGGTGCTACCTGCTCGACAAATCTTTTAAGGTACGTAGGTCTAAGTAGCTATATTATATATTGTGGGCTATAAGGGTCACCATACACATAGTTACAAATAATATGTCCTGGAAATGAACGTCAATGTGGCAGAAGGGCCAATTCGCCCTAATTTTTTAATTGATAAATGTAATAAACAATTTAGAATAAATTCTAAATACTAAACAAAAACATTGATCTTTACTTTCAACCCTAACGCTTAGTTTATACTCCAAAAAAAGTGAAGTGAAGAGGAAGATTTTTACTACAACTTTATAGTAAAAATTTTTGCTTTTTGGATTTATAGCTTCAAGATTCAGGAAGTTATTTTTACGTTAAAGTGAAGATCTTCACCTTTTTCGAGTAATTGAAGTATTCACTTTTTATTCTACAATCGTTAAAGTATAAATGACAAAAGTGAAGTTATTCTTCCTTGATAACTTCATTTTCTTGGAGTATAAACCAGGCGTAAGTAATTATTGCGGACAATACGGTTTGCAAATTCCGTATTCGCACATTTTTGTTTTTTAACAAATCAGCGAGGTGTTTATATTTGTAATACAAATAGTTCCCAGATAGATATTTCTGCCTACGACATATTATCTGCTTAAATATTGTGAATAAGGACCACGGTTGACTATTATGTGTATGTAGAGGGACAGAGTGGTTGTGGTTGCTTGTTGGATGATTTGATGGGTGCAATGAAATGCAACTAACTGCAAGGCAGACCAAGCCATAGCCATGCAACTAACTCAGGTCATCACATCACTTAACAAACCAAAAGAACATATCGCATAACATCACATCACATCAGCAGGTGCACAAAACAATCCTCACTCACTCTTCCCTATCTCTATACACACTATACTGTATACACAAAATATATAAGCTAAAGGTAAGGTAACTCTTATGTACTTCTTCCTTTTATTTATATTAAGGGTACATACAGTAAGTGTAGTGTTTGTAACATAAAGCTTATCTCTCTTGCTGCTGTTGCTGTTATGTTGTAAGAATGTAAAATGTAGCCATCCATCTTATTTCGTGCTTGCCTTTCCTCTGACTTACTTACACTTGATTTTTCTTTTATCTTACGACTTTGCTTTATTTTATAATTGTATAACTCACTGCTGAATGCATTACTACACTATTGTATTGTATATGTACATGTGCAGCAAGGATTTTCTCGAATCTCAACTCACCACAAGGCTATATACTTATTATTTACTATGTGCTACGGCTCTTTATCTCCTTCTCTTATCTTGCAGCTCTAATCTAAGGCAAAGTCAACTCAAATCACTACATGTTCCTTTATATTTACGCTAAAAGGTATAAAAGCCCTTTTGTAACTTCCTACTGTGTGTATTTAGCTTTGCTTTTAGCTGTATGCAAGAAATTATACGATATACTATTACATATACACGTGTATAGATGTATAGATGCTTCTGTAATAGTAGTAGCAAATATAATACTTGGTAATAATGAGTGAAGATGCATAAACATTAAATTTTAGTACATATTCCATTAACTACTATAGCAAAGAGATGTGTAGGAACGTTATTACACACAGCAAAAGGGATATATGATTATTGTGGGTTACGCTTATGCTATCAGACGATTATTGCCTTGCTTTTGCCTTCCAAATCCCGTCCCTCTGCAACTGAACTCATCATTATGTTTTTACGATATTTTCTTTAAAGACATGATTCCTATGTAAGCTTGACTTGAGTTGGCTCGCTTAAAGCGCAAACGAACTAAATTCAATACGTCTTAAAGGCTTCAACATTGAAAAACGAGTAAACAAAAAGAATTACTACGTGTGCACTAATATGTATGCTTATCTATGGTACAGATATGTTTGAGCAGATTTCTCAGTAATTCATTCCCATTTCCTTGAGTCTGTTATTATTGACATATAGTTATTGGATTTGTCTATTCAGTGCCAACATTTATGTGCACAGCTACTCATACATTACTATTTACATAAAGACTGTAGGTGTAACATCATCCCATGTACTTGTTGTGATTGTGCACCTGATTCACAAAAACAAAAACAACCTGTCTGTCTGCATTGTATTCAGTATTCTATATCTCCTATTCCAAAATTCCAATTCGCCTGCGTGTGAATGGCTAAAATTACAATGAGGTTCACCAGATCAGCCAAGTCAAGCCAAGAAAGTTAAATTGTTCTTTAACTCTAACTAAAACGTAAGCAGTAGACATTAAACGAAGTATTTAATCTTCAGGGATGTTTGTCTTCATTTTTCATGTGTATAAATACATAGAATGACGAGCAGGGTAATAAGTTATGGTTATTTATCAGCAATAAGTTTTTATTTTATGGTACCTCCTAAGTACATAGAATGGGATGAAATGTAATGTGTGTGGCAAATGCTGACTTCATAAAATGTACATGTTAGTTGATTATAAGTACTTGACCACCTGCACATCACCTGTGCATTGTATGCATGCATTTTGCTCTAATGTACGCTTTTAAGAGGATACCACACACAAGATTGTATTTTAACTTGCTACATTATCGTTCTCGAAATATTCTGTTTTTTGTTTTACATACGATGAGAACTTCTGAAAACTCTGTTTCTAATTCTTAGTTGCTACTTATATTCCAAATAATTCAATAAAGTAGCCAATTCCTGTGTTTTCACGAAGTCTAATTAGCAATTTAACTTGCTGGCGCTGCTAATACATTTACTATAATATGCTTCACTTATAATTAATACTGTTATTATTTTTCTAAATATGTAAACCTAACTTATTTCTTAGGTAGAAAATGTAATACATACAAACTATTTATGTACTTATTAATATCCACCTTCAAATGAAGCCAAGAAGATAAAAATAGCACCAATTTAAGCTTCAGCCTCAGCTAGGGCTTGGTTAAATAAACGAAGTAATTTTATAGTTAGTTTGACGAGTTAACAAAACTATGCTTATACAATCTTGCTTGAACTAAATAAAAATGGCTTATATTTACTGGCAAACTTGCACCATATAAAAACTCGCTTTAGCATAACTTAATTCATTTTACCACAATAGTCAAAACCCATAAATAAACTAATCACACATAAAAATACTTACTTTCCCATAACTTCTGGTAAAATACTCTAAGACGATTATTAATTGATTATTAGTAATAAATCAGTCAATAATCAAGTTTTTCTTTGGGTATTTCACAAAAAGTTATGGGGAAGTAAGTATTTTTATGGGCGATTAGCTTATTTATAGGTTTTGGATCCTATTGTGACAAAATGAATAAAACTTTGGCAAAATTAGTCAAAAAGTTATGGGAAAGTGAGTTTTTTAAGGTGTCAGTAAATATAAGCCAATAAAAATATCTTAAAGTCTACATTACCTATATAACTTATTTTCGTACAATCTGTACAGGTGACTGATAGTTACTGTTTAAAAGTTCTTTATACAAATATAGTAGATACATCTTGCAATACAGAAACCTGTATTTATTGTAGGTACTATTCTTCCTTCCGCTTTGTATTTGTAATAGTATAAGTGTGTCTGTAATAGGATCAATGAGATAATGAAATGATTAAAAGCTGAGAATGTAGAGTATATGTTGGATCGTCTCGCTTCACGCTCCTTTGCGTCACTTCAAAATCCACTTCTACTTGACTCGCCTTCTCTTGTGTCCTTCCTTGACTTTCCTTGACTCATCTCCTCATCCTTCCTTTCATTCAATTAAAGTTGACTTCACTTCACCCGTTCACTCTCCTCTTTCTCCTCTCATTCCCAGTTAGCCAATCTCAATCCATGCATCTGAAAATGAACTCGACCCAATATCCAAGCTTTTGCAAGTTGAGTAGGAGACTGTGGCTGAACTTAGTAGATATAGACATACAGAGAGAGTAAGCAAAGAGCTAAAGTAAATAAGTAGGTCTCTCATCTTCTCCTTGGCTAATTCGGTGAGGTTTGGTCAACAGAACGGAACACAAGCCGTCGTCGTCAACTTCAACTTCAACCTACTCATCCTCTCTCAGTGTGCGAGTGAGTGAGCTGTAAAAGCCAGAACAAACTACTTTTAAGTTAAGGTATTTACTCTATATGTGTATATATTCTGTCTCCGAGTTTATATACATTTATTTGGTATGTATTATATATAACAATGTATTTCTGACGCAAAGAAAGCTTTGGAAGTTAGTATAGTATTTCTAACTGGATTGAAATTGGATTCATATGTATTACTATACAAGTATATGATATACTTATGTAAGAACGACTAATACAGTTATAAATACTATATAGTTAAGAAATGTTCACTTATACGCGCGTCATCTCCTCTCACCCGAAAAGTAAACATTCCCCGTGACTGTGACTCTGAATCTGACTGTTATGCCATGACATACCGCCCACGCATAAGAAAAGAGTCGTCTTCTTGTCTCGCGTTCTCCTCATCTTATGATGATTCACTCACAACTAGCACAGAGTAGTATAAAATGCATTCTTAAAAGACTAACTGACTAATCCATGCTTTTATAAATATATTATAGCCTTGGAGCGCGTGTCATTGACTTTTTATTCCTTTGGAATCGCACTGGTGCTCTAAGCCATAGCAAATGAATATTCAAATACAGAAATGTACTCATAAAATCATTTAATCATGCAAGTATCTCAAAACACTGTGTAAATATTGCATAAATATACCCAGCATGGACAAAAATTTTGATAAGTAGCAACAATTAGTTGTAAATTAAGGCAAATCAACAAAGTTTTAGGAAAATGGAGACTTAAATACGGTACAACAGTACATGTAACAACATTACAATACATAATTTATTTTACAAAGTAAATGAATTTGTTTGTAGACATTTAGGTGCATTTAAGTAACGTTTACTCGTGCTTGTGTGATAAATACTTAATTGCACATGTTCCTTCAGTTCCCAATCCACGTTGGGCGAGGCAGGTGCCTAGCAGTTTAAAGAGGACGCAGACATTTCACTTTAATTGGGACCGTTAAACGTTCGGGAGGAAGTAGCGCACACATGTGGCTGGCTTTGGCTGATTACTAATATACTTCAGTATGAAACGTTGTTTGGGACAATCACATAGAGCTTTAAGGTAAGTAGGTATAATACGTAGTGACTTGATTAGATAGGTAAATCGATATGAAATTCGTGACTTTCTTTAGTCCACTAGATAAAATGCTTTGTAATTTCCGAAGCAACTATACACATAACGGAAACATTCTACTTTCGTAAATACGTATAGTACAAACTACTTTGTAAACTCTTCAACTAACTTAGGGAAGTTAGTTGAGGCACCATGCAAAATAAGGTAGAGTTATTTTTATTTAGTTGTAGAACAAGAATTCCTAATCAAAAAACAAGGAGCGTATTATTCAGGTACACTATAATGTTATAGGCAATCTGCAATTGCATAGCTAAGTAAATATAAAATAATAAATGCTAAAAATAGCTAAATGCACATACATACATATAGTATACCTTGATAGACATCATAAAATTTTCAAGGGCAATTACCCTTTTGCTGATGTAGGTACCCCTAGGCAAGGCGAGCGTATTTAAACTTATGGAACAACAAATTGATATGATTCCTACTAACATGATGAAAGTAAAGAACTGATGCATTTATGTATTTGAGGTAAGATATTAAGTAATGTAAACCTATTTGTAAAAACAGAATTTCGCGTAGGATAAAAAGTGCAAAGTCGCGTGCCGTGTCACGGAGCTTTAGCTTCCACTTCAACTGACTTTCCTTGTATTTTTAAACTTGCAAAGTGCACAGACCTAATCGTAGTTCTCTCTCGGTTTGGTTCGTTGACTCACTCAGTATAGCGTCATGGCCCATACTATGTAATTTATGTTTACGGCCTTCTTAATGGATAAAATCTGTTCCGCAATATAAGGTTTTCTCAGATGAAAACCTACACTACACTTATTGCAATTGCTAATGATTACATACTTTGTACCACAATCAACAATTTATTACCTAAATAGTAACTAACCTATCTTAACAAACTATGTAGTAAGTATTAAGTACACTGTAAAATAATTCCAATAGGATACACTTATCTGTACTTGCGTTGATTCAAATTATTCGGATTGCTAAAAACTATTTATACTTCTAGTGAAATTCACTTAAAACTAAATAAAAACTTTAAATTATGTAACTCAATTATTGGTCTACGTATTAAACAGGTATGATATGAAAGTGGATGAGCAATTTATATATAAGTAGGTTGCCATTACTAGTAATGCATGTAGTAAATCTGTATTGCATTCAAACAAGATAAATAATAACATGTTGATATTGTACAGTTTGCGAAGAGTAATCAGAGAAATCCAGTTACAAATAAATGTAATCATTCAAGTGTCCCTAAATGCACAAGTAAAAATTTAGTATTGTCTAGATATAGAGCTGAAACTGTAAACCACAGAATAAGAACATAATTAGATAATATTATGATGTTGCAGATTGCATTTAGTTTGGTGCGCCAAGAATTTTTGTGCCCCATTGCTTGTAGAAGTGGCAGCAGCCAACAATAATGAAATAATATTGCGTATATTTATACCCTGCATAGATAATTTTACGAATTATATATTTTTGGTATTGTAAAAAGATGCGCAGATAATGGGATGTCATCTTGGTTTATGTATTTTTTGTATTGCATTCAAGGTGGATCTTAATATTAAGGTACCTTACAGTTTTAGGGTAAATGTACCTGAATTCCCTGAAAGACAATACTGAAAAGCTTATCAATTGTAGTGCAAACTGCAAATAACGCTACCCTGTTATACAAATACACCTTTTCACCTAAGCAAAAATAAACTATGTACATGGAAAATATTTTCAAATTAGATTGAATCAAAACTGGAGCAATTGTGTTGCATTTTGGCTGATTTATCGCTCTCTTTTCTTATTTGGATTGCAAGTAGCCCATATGTTTTTAGCAATTCATATAGCATAGTGTTTTTGTAGTGCGTATGTATATGTATTGCTGTTATGTATGTGTAACGTTGGTTTTCCTACAGAAAAACTGTTTATTTTGTTCATCGCAGCCTCAGCTCTCCTTTGCGTTGGCTCGTGGCTCCCTTTGGCTTTGACTTTGTTCGGCTCGTGCCAAAAATTGGCAGGCTGTCATTCAGTACGGAAGAAATACACAAAGTTGGCTTTGGCTTCGCTTCCTCTATAGAACTCAACTCAAAGTCTCTAAGGCTCAAAGTTGTCTTCACTTCAGAGCTGAGTTGAGTCGAACATGTTTCCAGAGTTTTGTAGCAGTCACTCACCCAAATACATACAAAGACATATATAATATGTATAACAAGTTATGTACACTTTATGTATGTATATCCCAACTTTGTGTTCTATTATATTCTGTATAACACGTAATGTACATACATACATACATACACACATACATATGCTTAACTTTAAGTTGTAAGATAACATTACATGTCTTGTACATTCTACACATGTGCTAATAAATAGAAAAGTTGCATCTCACTCGCCGTGTTGCGTTGGGATTTAAGTTTCGTTGACTTCCCTTTAGATAGATTCGTGTGTAAGGAAAGTCTGTACATAAAATATGTAAGTAGCCTATATAGATGATAGAATATTTAAGTACAGTACACCTTGCGCCAAGCCAATACGAGGAAAAAAGTCGTCGTCAGAGGTAAATCCAAAATCATAAGTTTGGGTCGTGATCTCTTGAGTCGGGATCCTTCCTTCTAGCCTTTATGGCTTTGAATTGGACTGATTCAATCTTCTTCCTCCAATTTACTCGTGTATGTAGTATATATGTACATTGTGCAAGTGTGTATGCTGTCAGCCCAGTGTTGTGTATGTGTACCTAGAAATCCTGTATTCTTTTATCCTGGCTTGGCTTGTCCTGTTCCTGTACTTGTCGTCTCGTCTACAAACACACAAACTTTCCTTTACGTACGTCGTCCCGTACGTGTCATGCCAAAAACTTTTAACACGCCAGTTTTTTTGGTTGGACTTGGTCTTTCTTTATACGTATAAAATATTTTACTTACTTAAGCTGACCTTACACGATCCACATCCTCATCTTGTCTTATTCTACAGATATACCAAAATCCTTATAATATATATAATATACATTCAAAATATATTCAAAATATAATCAATGCAACCTGACTGAGATGACCTGACCCCAACACTCAACATTACCTCACAGTTTGTTCAGTTGAACATTGAACTTACCAAATAAGCGTTAAATGTCTCCACTTCTCAGAAAATCTATGTATAGTACACGTTCCGCATTTAAATACTTGACTTGTCGCATATTGTATATTGTACAAATGCAATCTCCCTGTCATACATTATTGCATACATTTACATTATCATTATTATTTACACTCGTTATATTTTATACTTGCATAGAATATGACAACGAAATGTTAGCCTTTTTGCATATTTGCATTGCGTCGCTTGCGTTATTGTTAAACTTGTATGTACAGAGATGTAAATTAGCCGCTCATGCATTCCAAAATGTATATGCTAGTATTGTACATTGGAATTGATATGATATAAGCCATTGTTACAGTTGGCAGTTGATATTTCTCTTTGGCATTTTAACATAGGTATCAACTTATCAACCGGATGGACGGACCACTGCTCTAGTCGAATTCAGTTAACACGTACATATGTCTGTAGATTGTAGATACGTATACAAAGGTACATAGCAACATCGGGATGAGGATAAGCGATTATCAGTATAATATGTACTTCTACTGGTTGGTAACACTTTACAAAAGAAATGAAGGATTTTATGAAGATGGAAATTCAAAGTTATGAGATTGGAATGATCGCAGGCATAACTTTTACACAGAAACAGCAAGAATTTAAGAGTAATAGTTCGTAGTTGAAGTTGAAAGTACCGTGTCCTAATTCTCAACTCAGGTTTATTTGTATGTCTTAGGCACAGTATATCATTCGGGACAATGTAATATGCGAGTCGTGGTCGTGGTACGAAATTAAAAATGTAGCACACAAGCGTACATATAATTTTATACACATATAGTTTCCATTTTTACATTTTCGAAACCATTTTACAATGGAAAGATTTAGGACACCTTACGATTAGTAGGTTTCATCATAAGATATTTATTTTGGAATGTGATACATTTTATTGTAAATTGTCTACAATTACATTGCAAAGAATTTATAACCACACTGCAAAGAATGCAGGAAACTTCCCTCAACGCTGTGGTTACAAATGTTGTTTGAATCTGTAAACTTTGTAAATAATTGTACAAAAACATATTTCTACAACTTTAATTGTATATGTGATTATTTATTTGAGATACTTGTTATAAAGGTACTATGAGCCTATGGCATAATGGTAGAGAGTAGGTAGAGAGAGAATGATAGCTTTGTCAGATAAAGATATGTACATACAATAGAAGCACACATCATAACTAGTTGAAAACTAGAATATTTAAGTTGAAGTTGAATTTACATTGACGTTGGACATGACAGAAGACGACAAGTGAAGAGAAGTCAAGCGAAGGGAAGGCAATGGCACTCATTCGGTTTCCTCATGGCATCGCATAATATAACATTCAATTCAAGGGATGCTTGGCTTTAACTAAAACTTTATATACCTTTATAACTGCCATGCAAATACAAGCGGAGGATTTATGTGTGTCATAAGTAATGCGCTATTCCTTTAACTAAAGGTTAGGTACTGATATACAGTAGCTACTACTGCTTATATAACACAATTTACATTTTACCTACCTATATCTCCTTATCTTTGGATGAGATAAAGTGAATTATACAAAACAAATGCTAATTGTAAGTTTAGCTCCTATATACTCTATCTATGTAATCTTGTAGGTATAATTCTAGTACATAGTACATGCTATGATAGCAGAGCTATACTGTTCCCCTCGTTTTATGTATAATAATCTACATCTACGTGTATATTCACTCAAAAAGAGGAGATCCGTGGAATATTATTGTGTAACGTGTAAAGAAGAGTTGAGGAAAGTTGAATTCAGTTAACAACGGGTGGTAGGCTTTGGTTAAATTTCTTCGGTGATCTGTTCTTCCCTTGTCTTCCTTCGTCTACTGACACTGACTGAGCTCGGTTGTTGTCTTGTGTGTGACGTGGTGCATGTGATGTGAATTACTCGAGCTCGGGCTTGGCTTTCTGATTCTGACGATGAGATGAGTGCGACAATGACAGACAGAGACAGCTAAAGCCAAAGACAAGCCACGAATTGTTTCTTTTATTTCTGAGGCATTTTCCTTTCTCTAATATTCTGCTGTCATGTAATTCTCTATGGTAGATTCTCCTTTACATTAGAAATAGACATCTCCCTAACTTTTAAGGTGTGGAAGAACAGCCCAGTTACTCATCTAATGCTTATCTAATTCAGTTATTTATATTTTGATGCAATAATTTCTCTATCGGCACATTTATCTTTAGTGTGGCTGGAGGCAACAAGGGGGTATCTCGAGCGCTATTATTATTAATTTTTATCTCCTAGTAACCCAAACTATAC